>JAOTRA010091970.1:0-11843 GCA_026260255.1 Pseudolaguvia tuberculata
ACACACACACACACACACACACACACACACACACACACACACACACACACACACACACACACACACACACATTTGATCATTTCTGTCATAACCCAAATGAGAGAACAAATGAAGATGGGTTCCCTGTTGAGTCTGGTCTGTTTCTTCCTAATCTCACTCTAGGGTGTTTTTCCTTGCCACCATTGCTCCCGATGAACATCAGGGAGAAACTGTCAGGATCTTTCACTATGTTCAACTGCTCTGAGACGATATCAATTGCAAAAAGCGCTATAAAAATTTATTTAATTGAATTACAGCAAAGCTTTCTGGGTAAGAAGATGAATGAATCACTGCTACCTAAGTAAGCCAGAGGTGACAGTGAAAAGGAGCTCATAGAATATAGAAAAAAAACTTAAGAGAAACCAGGCTTAGCCGGGGTGTATTTCTCTGCTGACCAGACATACAGTCTGTCCTCTCTTTCTCTGGTTTACTTACAACGTTGTATGCACACTTATCATATTAATATAATGGAATAATGCTTAAACTGATGTATTGATGGCTTTTTTGGGTAGGTGAGTCTGTAAGTGGGAGAGCAGTTGGGTTTGAGCGCAAAGATTAAAAATATGTTAATTTAATTTGCTGTATCGATTACGCTCCTGGTTCGATTTGTGCTTTCAAACATTAATGTAAACAAGCAAGCACTCCCGGAGGGGATAACAGAGTGTAAGCAAGCATTTAATGGAGAGAGAGAGAGACTGGAGGAGAGGGGTTGGTAGTCCTGTTTGAAGTAATCCTCTGGTTTTAGGCTGTCCACCTAAAAACAACCCAAAGCTGAATTACAAACAGCTTACAACAAAGGTTGTCAAACAAATTATGCTTTCTTAACTTATTTTCAGAATGTTAAACATTTAATTTAACTATGATTAATAAATTATATATTATAATTGTAAGTGGTAGTTAATTTTATCAACTGAAATCTTATTGTAAAGCGTGTTTTAGAAATTGTTCTGTGTGGGTTAACATTAATTGATGTAACGCTCAAAAGAAGAAGAAGGGTAAATGAACAGTTAATTTACAGTACAGCATCGACATGTGGGGCAAAGAACTAAAGAGATACTTCTTAAAGAGATCATTTTTGATAGCAAAAATGGGTAAAATGGGTAAGTAGTAAGTAAGTAGTGATTGGCAGTGTGTGCAATTAGTACACTTGAGAAGGTGTGTGGTGATGCTGCCAAAGATTTACTGTAGATCTGTGTGCTGAAATTTGCACTGAGGGCTTGGGCCTGTGATCTCTGTTTATGCAGAAAGACATTTTATTGAGGTCTTGCTGTATGACAGGAAATACGTTCACATAACTTTCCATAGAAGAATTCCATAGCAACTTATTAAGATCGTGTTAGTGGTTAGCTCACTGGTAAAGGTGTTGGACGGATTCCAGAAAGACCAGGATTTGATTCCCAGCTCCACCAAGAGACTACTGTGGAACCTTGATCATGAAATTCAACCCTCCATTGGTTTTGTCATCCCTAAGTTCTTCCAAACTCTCAGGGGTTCACCACCATACTCACGATAATTGCTTGATATTCAAAAGTCTGTCGCCTGATTACCCTAAAAAGCCTACTCACTTCCATGGAAACTGCTACCCAACTCTTTCAGGAACAGTGTATCATATTACCCTGTTTACTGCTACCATTTTTATATTACATTATTCCCCATTATTCATTCATTCAATTTCTTACCCACTTATTCCGTATTTCGGGGTCATAAGAGTTTGCTGCTGCCTATCCCAGCACACATAGGGCGAGAGGCAGGTTGGACAGTCATGTTGTCATTGTTTGTATGCCTGTTCTGTCATATTTAAATAATTTGCCCTTTGGATTTGGTTATTATTATCTTAACTAATTTTTTTGGTACCAACTTCCAAAGTGTGTAGATAATAGAAGCTAGTGAAAATTTTCTCGTCTGTCCTGGCTATAAAAAGGCACATTTCACTATTTTAACAACTGAACATATCTGATTACACTGTCTTTTATTACCTATTATGCCTGTTGCGTTAGGAAGGCCATACAGCGTAAAACTGTGACAAATCAAATATGCGGATTTGTGATCCGCAAATCAAATATGCGGATCACAAATCAGAATCTAATACTGGATCGGTCGCTGAGAGTGGAGGTTAGGGTGGGTACTTTAAATGTTGGTACTATGACTGATAAAGGGAGAGAGTTAGCTGACATGATGGAGCGTAGAAAGGTGGATATGTTACGTGTTCAGGAGACCAGTTGGAAAGGCAGTAAGGTCAGGAACATTGGTCGTGGATTTAAATTATTTTATCATGATGTAGATGGAAAGAGAAATGGTGTAGGTGTAATCCTGAAGAAAGAGTAGATTGAGAGTGTGGTGGAGGTGAAAAGAGTTTCTGGCAGAGTCTGATTTAGGAGTTTCAGGGACTCGGATGTGGTGAAAAGTTGCTGAATGATTGGGTTGGAGAAGTGATAGTGAAAGGGATAGGAAGACAAAGAGACGTGGTGGTGGAATGAGGAAATGCAGGAAAGTATAAGGAGAAAGAGGTTGGGGAAACAGAATTTGGATCGGCAGAGAGGTGAGAAAAGTAGGCAGGAGATGAGGCAGCATGTAAAGAGGGATGTTGCAAAAGCTAAGGAAAAAGCGTATGAGGAGTTGTATGAGAAAGAGGGAAAAGAGGATTTGTATCAATTGTCCAGGCAGAGACACAGAGATGGAAAGGACGTACTGCAAGTTAGAGCAATAAAGGATACAGATGGAAATGTTTTGGTGAGTAAGGAGAGTGTGTTGAGAGGATGGAGAGAGTATTTTGAGCAGCTAATGAATGAGGAAAATGAGCATGGATGATGTGGAGATGGTGGAGCAGGAAGTGGATAGGATTAGTAAGGCAACAGTGAGAATAAGATTTTGGTAGGTGAGAGGATGCCTAAGGAATGGAGGAGTGTTCTGGTACCAATTTTTATGAATAAGGGAGATGTGCGGGCGTGCAGTAACTACAGGTGAATCAAGTTGATGAGTCACACCATGAAGTTATGCAAAAGATTAGTGGAAGCTAAGCTGAGGGAAAAGGTGCCCATTTGTGAGCAACAGTATAGTTTCATGCCAAGGAAGAGTACCACAGATGCAATATTTGCTTTGAGGATGTTGATGGAGAAATATAGAGAAAGCCAGAAGGAGTTGCATTGTGTGTTTGTGGATCTGGAGAAAGCATACGACAGGGTTCCGAGAGGGGAGTTGTGGTATTGTATGTGGAAGTCAGGTGTAGCAGAGAAGTATGTGAGGGTGGTGCAGGACAAGTATGAGGACAGTATGACAGCAGTGAGGTGTGCGGTTGGAATGTTGGACTGGTTCAAGGTGAAGGTGGCATTGCATCAACGATCGGCTCTGTGCAGATGACAGGAGTCTCCATGGACGATGATGTTTGCGGATGATATTGCGGAAGGGGATATGAAAGTCAGCAGGAGTAAGACTGAGTACATATGTGTGAATGAGAGGGAAGGCAATGGAGTGGTGAGGTTGCAGGGAGAAGTGGTAGTGAAAGTGGGAGAGTTTAAGTACCTGGGATCAACAGTGAAAAGTAATGGAGAGTGCATTAGAGAAGTGAAGAAAAGAGTTCAGGCAGGGTGGAACGTGTGGAGACGAGTGGCAGGAGTGATTTGTGATAGACAAGTTTCAGCAAGAGTGAAAGGGAAAGTAGGACTGTAGTGAGACCAGTAATGTTGCACTGTTTAGAGACAGGGACATTGTCAAAAAGACAGGAGGCAGAGCTGGAGGTGGCAGAGTTGAAGATGCTGAGATTTTCCTTGCGGGGGACAAGGATGGACAGGATTAGAAATGGGTTTATTAGAGGGACGGTGCATTTTTGGAGACAAGGTGAGAGAGGTTAGATTTGAGATGGTTTGAACATCTGCAGAGGAGGGACATGCAGTATATTGGTAGGAAACTGCTGAGGATGGAGGTGCCGGGCAGGAAGACCAAAGAGGAGCTTTATGAATGTGGTGAAGGAAGATATGGACGTAGTTGGAGTGAAAGAGGCAGATGTAGAGGACAGGGTAGTGTAGAGATCCGTGGTGGCGACCCCTAATGGGAGCAGCCGAAAGTAGAAGAAGAAGATGTCTGTTGAACAAATGTCAAAATGTCAGAAAGTACATGATTCATTAATTCATTCATCTTCTTACCCACCTATTCCCGAATTCAGGGTTACGGGGGTCTACACCCTGACCCTGAAGGCGGGGGAGTACACCCTGGACGGGTCGCCAGAAACCCACGCAAGTGCGAGGAGAACATGCAAACTCCGCACAGAAAGATCCCGGCCCTGGATTCTAACCTGAGACCTTCTTGTTGTAAGGCGACTGTGCTATCCATTACGCGACCGCGCCGCCCGAAAGTATATGAATAGTGTTTTACTTTTTTGCCCTGTTGATTTAGGAATAAATCTGACAGTTTGTGTTGGCCTATGAGTTTACTTAGTGCACACTCCTTCCTTTAGTTAAATTCAACTTTAAACTACGTACAAGTGCACTTAAATCCCAGCTTTAGTTTCTTCACAGGGGGAGGGTGATTGGCTGGCCAATATGTTTCGTTTAACACAACGTGCGTGTGTGAAACGGTCCCTGCTGCGCTTCATTTGGCCCTGACACCCTCCACATGCTACCACACATGCCACTAATTGACACCTCTGCATGACCTCTGGCTGGCTAAGGCCACACAAGCACCAACAAAGTGAACAATAATAAAATACAATGTGTGTGGAATGAGGCGAGAGATCTTCTGATTTGAAACATAACAGTAGCTGTATGGGACAAGTATAAATTTAAAAGATTCTAAAAGATTTACACACTGACTATAACGATATTCAGGTAATTTAAAAACAGTAAATAATAAAAACATATCATTTCAGTCACTCTAAGAATCAGCTGAATGTAAGCCTGGTCTGACTGGCTGAATTTTTGTATGCATCATATCCATAAAAATAACACAACAGTAGACAAGTTGAGTTAAAAGTTATAAAAGAAATATCTCACATTAAACATCTAGGTAATCTCATTATTTCTCAGTTTAAAGCAGTTTTTCCACATTTATTATCAGCTTTATGTGTTAAACGTTAAAACCCTGAATGTGATTTTAAACATTAGGAAACTGTTTGGTTAAAAGCATTTAAAAACTTACTGCTCTTTTACCCCCATAGAAATTAAGTTTTATTAGCATTACCTGCTTTGAATACTATTCTTATTCTGTATGAATGATCTTGACATTTAATCTTCATGCAAATTAATAACACTTTTCCCCCACAATGTTTTTGCATCCTTTTTCAAACCTTCTGGAAAACACAGAACAAAACACAGGAAGCTGATTATTCTATGTTTTGTACTCTGTTTATCCTCAATGTTATCTACATTTAATATTTTGTATTATGTTCTACCTTTCAGAAAAAACTTTAAAATAATAGCACATTTTTTAATGGAAAAAAAAAATAAAATAAGAGCAGAGATCAAATTTGGAATATATCCACATTCTTCTCACAAGCCATTACTTTTTTTTAATTTGTTTGATGTTGAGTGGGTTTTTATCTTCGAAGAATCAGGGCGCAACATTGCCTCCACCCAGAACACACACATGCACATATACACGCACACATGCATAGAAGGATAAAAAGGGTGATTTAAAGTCTTACAATTTAAACAGTTTAAATAAGCTTAATCTGTAGCTTTAGCAAAATAAGAAAACAAACCTATTTGAGGAACAATGACTTTAATGTGTTCAAATGGTCATATGCATGAAGTGAATCCTGTAAATGTCATACAGAACATCAGACCAAATAAAACAAACAATATGGCGGACAAAGTTTGAAACAGATCAGGAGCAGAAAAATGTTCAATGTATAATGTTATTCTGGCATAAAATACATGTATGAAAACTGAATGAAAGGGAGCTGATTTAGTTTAAAATTTAGCAACATAGCATAGTGTCATATTTATATAATATGTATACGCCTTGACTATTCAAAACTATAAAACTATTCATATCCCTTGACTACACCAGCACCACCATCACGTTTCGCAGTGTGTTCAGTGGTGTGTTCAGGGTGATGAGCAGTGTTACTTTTCCAACAAACATGGCTGACTATTGATTAAATTTGTATAATAATCTGTGTTGTGGTGCGGCGCAGTGGCGTAGTGGTTAGCAGGGTCGCCTCACAACAAGAGGCTGTATGGCGTTTGCATGTTCTTCCCGCGCTTGCGTGTGTTGAATTTGTGCGTGGTTGTTTGTCTATGTGTGACCTGTGGTGGACTGGCGACCAGTCCTGGGTGTATCCCTGCCTCTTGACCTATGTGAGTTGGCACCAGCAGACCCCCGTGATTCTGAATTAGGGAAGATGAATGAATGAATGAATGAATGAATGAATGAATGAATGAATGAATGAATGAATGAATCTGTGTTGCTTCTAGAAGCTGTGTTTGCTTCTCATATTATTGTTAGCAGTATTAACATAGTCAAGTAAATTAGTGGGCTCTTCGCCAACAAATCGCAACAGACAAGTAAACATTCTTTTTCTCCACTGCAGGACTTTTCTATCACTCTGCCTAGTTTATTCTCTTTTTTCATCTTTTCCTTGCTCTGTCTTTCATTTCACTTGTGCTTAATCTGTTCGGGCTGCATAATCCATAATCCATGAGAAAATTGTTTCCAGATTAACAAAATTCATAGTATGACAGTTTCATTCGGGCATGAAATTACAATTCTAGAATACGAGAAAATATGAAAAATTATACACACCTGGATGAGTTGTCATATTTTTATTTAGCAGAATGGACTTATACATTTTTTTTTATTCAGAAGCATTCATAATTTTTTTTTACAGATATAATGTAAAAAAATGACAGCACAGTGATTCACACTGTTTCCTCACTGTACAAAGATTTCAGGTTGTTTAAATAAGACAGTAGTTGTGATTATGTTTCCCAATTGATTTATGAACTATGTGCGGATCATGGATCCACTATGGCGACCCCGAGCGGGAGCAGCCAAAGGACAAAGAAAGAAGAAGAAGATTTTTTTGTTTGTGATTGTGTTTAAAAACAAAAGGCATATTGAGTATATTGAGTGCTTAATGCTGGCAAGGAATTTAAATGAAATAAATTAACTAATAAAGAACTAAACTCTGCAGAAAACCAACCTTTCTGAAATAAGTTTGGTGACCCCTGATATGAAGTATAATATGAAATAAATAAAAATATAATATCAAATTCTTCACATTTTTATGTCTAATGCAATATTTCTGTCATTTGCAAAATGCCCTAATATGCAAAGTAAAATATTATTTTAGATCCAGCTAAGAACTTTAAGTATAAAGTGTCTCGTTGGCCATGTATTCGGTTGTATTTGGTTAAGATGCAACACGGAGTTGATTCCTTGCTGGTTTCACCTCTCTCTTTATATCCCCGAATTCATTTCTTTGTGCTTACAATTAAGGCAAAAAATGTTGAAAAATACCATTTAAAAAAATAAAAGTGCCTTATCAGGGGTTTGGTAGTGGAGTTTGGTGTTGTTGAACACATGATCTTTTGATCACATTTCAAACACTTTAACCACAGAGTTATAAGTAGGTTATATGGTGATTTTAAATTGTGCATGAATGAATGACTTGTTGAGTGTTGTTAAACATAGCTATGCATTTTTAGCCATGTTAAGGAGATATTAATTGATTGACATTCTTTTTATGTAAATGTTATTTACAGTGCATTGGGCTAATGCTGTGTTATGATTATGTATCTCTATTATGTAACTAACAGTATACAGACATGTATGTTTGTCTATTAGTTAAGTTAAGCTGACTTTATTGAATTTAGAAATCATGGAGAAAGCTTTAACTGTCACAGATCGGGCAGGTTCCATCAGGCAATCACCCCCTCGTAGAGTTCTAATCACTCTCACCTGTTCCTCGTTTCCCCCCTTCATCTACTCCTCTATTTAAACCCTCTCTTCTATCCAGGCTCGTTGGAACATGAACGGACATATTACTGCTACGCTCAAGCCCAATCCTGAGTCAATACCCATGCTACTAGCCTTTGCCTTTTGTTGTTTCCAATGTCCCCAAAAGATTCTGTCCAAGTCCTACCTGTCGTGTTCTGTCCATTTCCTCACTCTCCCTGTTCTGCATTCATCTTTCAGAAGGATTCCACATTCAGCAATTCACAACGAGCGGTATCTGCAAGCTCGCTTGCTCTCTAGCATGGACCCCTGATCACTTTCTGTTTGTGTTTTTAGAACTCATCCCCTTCTGTTTGTAATCCAGTTGTGTGCATCCTCCTAATAAACCCTGTTCACTCTTTTCCTGCTTAACGATTGGTACACTTCCGTAACAGAAACCTGGACCGATTTACCGCTATACAGGATGAGTGAAACGGATCCGATCAAGGCCCTCGTCGAACAGATATCCGGAGCGTGCTCCAGTTCTCGTCCCTTTCACCTCCCGTACCCACTCCAACACCTGCTTCTAATAATGATGTTCACTTTCAGTCCCATGGCCCAGCCACGCTCATTCTCAGGCAAGATGGAGGAGTGTAACGGTTTTTTATTTTAATGTTCACTTATTTGCCATGTAGCCCCATGTATATTATAATGATGTTTCTAAGATCGCGTATCTATGCTGCATAATATCTATGCTGTCTGGGTCTGCTTTACAATGGGCAGAATTTATCTGGTCCCAAGCTGGTCTTGTAACAACCTCTTTAACACTTTTTGTTACCCACTTCAAGGAAGTTTTTGGGTGCAATGATGGAGGAGTGGCTGCTGGCAAACAGTTATATCACCTACAGCAAAGTAATCTAAATATGCAGTGAAGTTTCGTACGCTAGCTGCAGCCAGTGGATGGAACGAGCGTGCTCTGCTCACCACCTATCGCCAAGGTTTGAACTCCCCATTAAGATTGCAACTGGCAGCTTACGATGATGACTGCGGTCTAGAGCGCTTCATCCAGCACTCCATTCGGTGCTCAGATCACATGTTGTCCGCTGCACTAACACTGTTGCCCACAAGCGTATCCTCCCATATACTGGAACGTGAGCTCCCTCTAGCGTCCGAAACAGAACTCATGCAAATCGATTTAGGCCGACTCACTAAAGAAAAACACAGGCGATTATGTCATAATCATATACTGTGGTAAGGCAGGTCACTTCCGTGCATCCTGTCCTTTTTGTCCCAATGTGTCCCGGGTGAGGGCTACACAAGCCATACCTGAGAAAATGAACTCCTTAACTACTAGGATCACTGTCTCCTATTTGAACCTTTCTACTTCTGTTTCAGCCCTCCTTGACTCCGGCTCAGCCGGGAACTTCATTTCCAGGCACCTCTGCCGCCTCCTCAAGATCCCGTCCACTGCGGCAGGAACCCAATATCGGATTCATTCCATCAAAGGCACGCCCATAACCCCCAAAGATGTTAAACGCCTTGCTGGCCCTGTCACCATACGGGTGGGTTCATTACTCACAGAAACCATTCATTTATTAGTCTTAGAGGGAGCTACCACAGAAATAGTACTAGGACGTCCTTGGCTAGTATGCTACGATCCAGTCCTTGCCTGGAAGTCTGGTGAAGTATTAAAATGGGGTGAGAACTGCTTTCCAGAATGTTTCCTTAATCTCTTCATTCCTCCTAAAATTTCCACCCACCTATATTCCACCACCATCAAAAGTCCCACTAAAAACACATGTTGACATCCCTCCTCAAAACAGTGAGTTTCACGATCTGTTTTATCCCAGGAGAGCAAGCAGACTTCCACCACACCGGCCATGGGACTGTGCCATAAACCTTCTACTGGGTGAGCCAGTGCCTAAAGGTAAAATTTACCCTCTATCCATTTGGAAACCAAGGCCATGGAGGAATATATAACAGAGGCCCTCAAGCAGGGGTACATTCGTACCTCCACCTCACCTGCTGCCTCCAGCTTTTTCTTTGTGATTAAAAAAGACATACCATGTATTGACTACCGAGCTTTAAATAAAATAACCATTAGGTTTAAATATCCTCTCCCATTGGTGCCAGCAGCTCTGGAGGAACTCTGCACCTATCTTCACTTACCCAGACCCTGATAGATCTTTCATAGTGAAAGTGGATGCTTCATCCACTGAAGCAGGGGCGGTCCTATCCCAGCAACAGGCAGGTTCTAATACTCCACGCCTATGTGCATTCTTTTCCAAGAGATTTAGCCCAGCCGAGCAAAACTATGACATAAGAAACCGTGAGATTACTAGCCATCAAACTGGCACTGGAGGAGTGCTGTCATTGGCTGGAGGGGGTCAGACACCCGTTTACCATCATCACCAACCACAAAAATTTACAGTATTTAAGGGAGGCGAAACGACTTAATCCCTGCTTAATTTCCGGGCCAGCAATCTTTCCGTGCATTTGCATGTTCTCCCTGCATTTGTCTGGGTTTCCTTCAGGTACTCCGGTTTCCTCCCACAGTCCAGAAAAAGCTTAGGTCAACTGGTGATTCTAAATTACCCATAGGAGTAAATGTGTGTGTGTGAGTGGTTGTTTGTCTATGTGTTGCCCAGTGATGGACTGATGAAATGTTCAGGGTATACCCCTGCCTCTTACCCTATGTACACTGAGATAGGCTCCTTACCTGTTTATTCCCTACGGGTAGCCAGTCCATCTCAGGGCAACACATAGACAAACAACCATTCTAGGTTTTGATCTGATAATAAGAGTTTATCTTCAGAACTGGTTAAAGGACCTAAAGTAGCAGAATTGTCTGTCTAATGTTTACAATTTTGTCATGGAAGAATTTCCTGAAGTCCTCATTACTGCAGGCTGTAACTGTCGAAGAGTACTCAACAGATGACACTGTGTATTTGTGTTTCACTTAAGTGGACAAACTGACATGCATGTTTAATTTTGTTACCAGCTTTCTTTCTTCCAAGTTTATTGTTTTTGTATCAAACATACCTACACACATGCAGTGTTTGCCTAAATGTCAGATCTGATTAAAGCCAGTACGTAAACATTTTGTCACAGTCATACTATACACAGATAGTGTTTGCTTTCAAAAAGCTGTGTCAAACACATACACACTCTTTTTTTAATCCATACATGCACAAAACTATCACAATTTCAGTAAAAACTTTGATATTTCTTACCTTATATTCATCTATATTATATTCAGAAACTGGAATGAAGCCACTGTTTGCTTCACCAACAGTAGAAAAGTCAACATTGTGATGGCAAAAGTAGGTGTAATTAAAATACAAATTAAAACTTTTCCTTCTTTTTAAGAGTATTTAACAAATACAAACACGATTCTAAAAATCCTGTTTGGACAGGTAGCAATAAGAGGCAAGAAAAGTTATCTGTGCATATAAGAATCCACTGAGGTACCAATTTACAACTTATTAGATCAATTGGCAACATGATTGGGTATAAAAAGAGTCTCTCAGAGTGGCATGAGTGTGTGGTATGGGCAGCTTACACATCTGTAAAGGCACTATCAATGCTGAAAGGTATATCCAAGTTCTAGCACAACATTTGCACCCTTTCCAGACATCCAGTCGTCTCTTTCAGAGAAGACCTTGCATTTTCCAACATGACAATGCATAGGAGAAGAATCATGGCTGCATAGGAGAAGAATCCGGGTACTGAAATTGCCAGCCTGCTGTCCACATCTTTAACCCATAGGAAGCTTTTGGCGCATCATAAGAGTAAGACAAAGAAGAGCTAAGAGAAATGAACAACTAGAAACCTGAATGGGAAAACATTTGTCAAAACTCAGAGCCCGCCTCTGAGCAGACACATCAGTAGGGGTGACTGAAGATAAACCAATTTCCGCTATGTCCAAATTC
>JAOTRA010092012.1:0-11839 GCA_026260255.1 Pseudolaguvia tuberculata
GTGTGTGTGTGTGTGTGTGTGTGTGTGTGTGTGTGTGTGTGTGTGTGTGTGTGTGTGTGTGTGTGTGCGCGCACTTGTGTGTATAAGAGAGAAAGAGACAGACAGATCACTGATTAGAAAAAAAAAGACTCAGCTGTCTCTCCTAATGTAACGCCCCTTCATTCCCATTACTCCATGCATTAGCTCTCTCTCAGGGGCAAAGAAAATCACAGGCTGCCAACATCCACTCCAGGAAGAGATCATAGTCCGCTGCCACCCCCACCCCCCACCTCTATCTCAATCTCTTTCTCTCAGCGTTTTGTTCTTTAAGATAAAAACAAGTGTCTTCTGCGATTAGCCATGTTATTATTACTAAATGCGAAAATACCCTATCTCTTCTATCCTAAGACAAAGACACAAAGAAAATTTAGAGAATATGTAAAACTAGCAATTATTCCAAACCAATAAAAAAATTATTTTGCACTGCAGAGAATTGTTTCCGCACCAGTTTATGACAAGAGCTGGGGCCAGACTGTGGCAGTGGAGTTTGTCACTGTCATTCTGGTGAGGGTGGAAGCGACTTGCTTTCTACTCTAAGTGGCTTTCACTCCAGTGGGTCACTGTAAAACAGAGCGCAGGGTCACATGAGAAAGCTGTTACGTGGACCAAGAAACACAGCAGAACAGCTTGTGCTGTTATTACTTTTTAATGCCATGCTAGCATCGATGCTTTTTTCATTTACACACTTTTTAACTAACATACTGGCAGGGGCCTGAGATTTAAACCCAGGAGCTTCTTGTAGGTAACAGTGCTAACCACTAAGCTACTATGCTGCCCCCTGGTGATGATATAAATACTGCTTAGTAAAGTAGGTACAAGTCACTTGGTTAATTAGCAACTGGTTTCCAAAACATTTGTCAGTTTAACCAGATGACATATTGGCTAATAAACAATGCTTACATCATCATCATCATCATCATCATCAACACTTTTGTTCTATTGTATTCATTTTTCTAAAGGAAATAAGAACCTGCTTAAAACCTTCTGCATCAATGATCCACTTACACAGAGAACGGCTTCTTTTGTGCATTTGTTAAATCCAAGCTAACAATCTCGTCTATGTTTAATTATTTACTCATCTATGCGCAAAAGACTCGACGTCACCCACCAAGATACACGACATAAATGACAATGTGTTGCCTGATAGGGGTACAGTACTCCTCAGGGGTGAATTATTCTTCATTTGCAACAAGGGCTGAACACTTATTTGCTAAACTGGTCTTTATAGGTTGGCTCCAGAGATCTAATCCAATAATACTATACTCTGATACCTGGCTTAGGCGTAAGATAGAGGATTGCTTTTTGGCAGTGGTGAAGCCTGCTAGAATCCGCCTTTGTGTCTAATTCGACAGATCCCTGATGCATTATCCATCCTTATAGACATAAACGGCGTTATATTACAGCACAGTGATTTCTTTTCTTTGCATATCCCAGTCCAAATCCAAGCTAGCTGGTTCCGAAATATAGTTTGAACTAGGCAAAAAATGCATGGTAGCTGGGGCAGTGGTGGCTCAAATGGTTAAGGTACCAAGTTGTTGATCGAGAGACCAGGAATACCTGGGCTCTAGCCCACCAGCGCCAAGGAAATAGATGGGCTCAAGTTCACCACTGTTGTGTCCTTAACCTGTAACCCTTCCTGCTCCAGGGGCTCTGTACAATAGCTGACCCTGCGCTCTGACCCCCAAGATGACTTACTAAGATGGGAATATGCGAAGAAAAACATTTCACTATATGTTGTATTATCATGTATGTGACAAATAAATTGACTTTCTTCTTTCTTGTTACAAATCTTATGCTAGCTAGCCAACAAAGTAAGTTTGATAGATCATAAATATAGTGCTAGCTAGCTATAAAAGTGTCTGAAAGTCCTATTCTAGAATAATAACATGTTTCACATATACCAGTGTCAGAGCGTAGAGTCAATCATAAGACAGCATCTCTGGAGCAGAGAAGCTTTAAGAGCCTTGCTTAATGGCCCTTATTGGTAGGTTGGAAGTACTGGAGATGAACTCCAATAACTCAGAACCTTCACAATGTGCGTATGTGCAATAGTCACACTGCAGGATGTGTAATGTCAAGTAGGGATTATAGGCGATGGCACTGCTGTTTAAAAACCACGTGATTTATAGATTAATTAAATTAAATTAAATTTCACTATTCCAGTGAAAATAGTGGCACAGTGGAGTATTTGATTTACAGTTACACTAAACAATGATTGTGGGCCCTCGAAAAAGGCCCCTAACCCCCAATTACTCAGCTGTACAAAAGGTAACTCTGGACAAGAGCATCTGACAAAAAATGTGATGTAATGAATGTAAAACTGAAACAAGGCAGATGGGTCTTAAACTAAATGTTTATAAATCTTCTGTCCAAAATAAAACTGAACCGGCTGAAGTGTAATTTCAAAGAATGCTAGGAATGTGTTAGCCACTCTTTCGCATTAATGTTGTCTCAGGGGGTCTACTGGAGCCTATCCCACTGCAAATAGGGCAAAAGGCACCCTGGATAGGTGGCCAATAGACAGACAAACACACACACTCCCATTCACTCCTATGGACAAGCATCACCAATCAACTTAATGTACATGTTTTTGAACTTTGGGAGGAAACCCATGCAAGAGCAGAGAGAACATACAAACATTCAAACTCAGCACAGAAAGACCTCTTCACTGGGAATCGACCCATGGACCTTCTTGTTGTAAGGCGACAGTGCTATCCACTATGCCACTGTGCCACCCACTCGTAATCCAAATATTTGAATATAAATTTGACTCTGTCTCCCTATTTAGCATGGAATCTCTTCATTTCTGCTTCTTTTTTTCTCTTAAAATGAATGTTTTAGTATGGCTTAACTGGCAGTTCTATTCCGACTTAACCTCATGACACATTGTTAGGATAAACACAGTCAGAGGTGAGATGCTGAAACAAAAAAGCTGCATCACACACTCGGTTCGGTTCTCCACCAAATGAATCTAAAAATATATCCTAAATTCCCTGCATCCCTATATCCTGACAAACATCCCTGTCTAATCAGACTCAAAGATTAAACAGTTGTTTCAAATTTCATTACCTTCTCAGCATTGTAAAACCGCCTCCAGGTAACCCGCAACAGGGCTTCAGTGTAGCGTCTTCATTTAACTAGGCTATAATTCTCATAACCAAGGATTAAAGACATGCCTCCCTTGAGAATACACATCAGCAGGAGAGCTCCGGGTCTCAGGTTCAAAACATCTGATCATCACATCCATGGGTTTCTTCAACATCCTATTCCAGATATAGTCTAACTCTTTTCTCTTCCTATAAAAACTTCTCTGCAGATTTTGCACTAGATGGTGTCATGTGACTTGCATTTATTCAGTATTCAGAAATAGTGAGACCAGATCCTAATGTTGAGGTTCAGGTCAAGTATTCAGTCAGCATTCCAGTTAATCCTAAAAGTGCTTCGTTTAAAAGGGTTGAGTTAGAGTCAGAGCTCCGTGTAGGACATGAAAGTTAATTTAGGTGAACATGCTGATGACAGGGTTGCTAGATAGATTTAAAATTGTCCAGGAAGGAGCAGAAAACCCATTCTTTTGTACGGTCTATTAAAAAATTAACCAATAAAATGAAAACTAAAAAAAGTCATCGTATATTTTGCAAACCTGACAAAGATAATTCCCAATCTAGCAGATCATGTATCCTGTCTGTGTGACCATATATTGACAGGCAGGTAGGAAAGTCTAACATAATGTTTGGACCATGAAGTTTTTTTTAATCCATCTTCCACAAAATATAGACTTTCAAGCTGTATATATAGCACTATATAGACTTTCAAGCAGTCAAACAAAATGTTTTTGAACAAATCACCTACCGTGCCTTTAATCTGTGCTGTTGATAAAGTAGCCTGATTCCAGATTGCAGGATAAGCTCACAAGGTTATGGAGAATGATTATGTATACTTCAAAGCCGTCTAAAGTCAAAGCTCAAACATGTCATCATTGGCTGTCAAATAGGCGGCAGGGTATGTGCGGATAGGGGATCACAAACTAAAGTGTAAGAACCCATAAAAAACATTGGAAAAATGGTGACATTGAATATTTTTTGAAATGTCAATCATAAAGTAATTGAGACTGGGTAGATTTTCAATTCTTTTTTGAACAGCTTCAACACTGGTTAAAGGTTGAGCTAATGATTAGTATTAGTACTACTAAGAAGATAAAAGTCTAAAAGTCAGAAAATCAGACTTGCCATACTATATATAATGTCCCAAAAAAGGGAACACATAAACAACACAATGTAATTCCAAGTCAATCACCTTCATCTGCTCCCGTTAGGAGTCGCCACTTGGCAGACTTCCTAACGCGACCAGCCCTTCCTAACGCAACCCTCCCATTTATCCGGGCTTGGCACTAAGGCTGCACTGACTTGTGCAACCCTAATGGCTGGGATTCCGCTTAATGTACATGTTTTTGTAGGAAGAAACCCACACAAGCACGGGGGAGAACATGCAAACTCTGCACAGTCAGATCCTTGACCCAGGAATCGAACCCAATTCCATGTCAATCACACTTCTGTTAAATCAAACAGCCCACATAGGAAGCAATACTGATTGACTATCAATATGAAATGCTGTTGTGCAAATGGAATAGACAACAGATGGAATTTATAGGCATGAGGACCTGACTTCTACATGTGGGGGTGGTGCTTACAGAACGTTTGGCATTTTCCAGAGAACACCAAGATTTGCACCCTGTGTTCTTCATAGATGAAAGCAAGTTCACACCGAGCACATGTAACAGACGTGATGGAGATGCTGTGGAGAACATTCTGCTGCCTGCAACATCCTCCAGCATGACCGGTTTGGCAGTGCTTCAGTAATGGTGTGGGGTGGCATTTCTTTGGAGCCCCTCATGTGCTCCCAAGAGCTAGGCTAACTGCCATTAGGTACCAAGATAAGATCCTCAGACCTCAGTTTGTCAGCAGTTTCTTACAAGACGAAGCCATTGATGCTATGGACTGACCTTCCAATTTCCCAGTCCTGAATCCAATTGAGCACATCTGGGACATGTCTCACTCTATCCACCAACGCCACAATGCACCACATGTCCAGGAGTTGATGGATGCTTTAGTCAAGGTCTGGGAGGAGGTCCCTATCATACCCCATTAGGAGCATGCCCAGAACCAGGGAGGTCATATGGGCACGTGAAGGCCACACACACACTACTGAGCCTCAGTGTGGCTTTTTTAAGGACATTAAATAAAAGTTGAATCAGCCTGTAGTGTGTTTTTCCACTTCATTTTTGACTGTGACTCCAATCCAGACATCTATGGGCTGATTTGACTTTCATTGATAATTTTCAACTATGTAAAGAACAATTTATTTAATGAGAATATCTCATTCATTCAGATCTAGATGTTATTTTAGTGTTCCCTTTATTTTTTTGAGCAGTGGATATAGGGAAGTGGTTGGACATTATTTAAGGTTATTAATGAAAAATCAGGTTTGATTCCCAACCTTATGGGGGTATGCAACATACAGCATGTGAAAGTTTTCTGATGAAATAAAAAAATTTGCATATGATAGACACTTTACTTTTGCACGTCACATCAAGCAAGACAGTGTCCTATATAGAAGTGGTGGCCCTTAACCTTTCAAGTGCAAGTTCTTGAAGGAAATGTAATTAAGAATCACATTAAAATTCATGCTGCTGTATGTACTGTAAATATATACATGTGTATGCTGTATGTCATGTGTCAATATCAAAATGGCGGATGTAGTACACACCAATATCATTCATACTACCTGTAACCATACTAGAAGAATCATTTTTTTAACAGTCAGGAATAAGTCGACTGTCTACACAAAGGGTCTGCCAAATGCCAGAAATATAACAAATCATCATTGACAGAGACTCGATACATTACAAGACATCACTTTGGATAAATGCATCTGCCAAATACAGTAAATATAAATGTATTAACTAATCCGTTCAGTGTTTATAGCTTCAGCTTCAGTTTATAAAGAGGAAAAATACACTGCTTGCAGAAAGTGATGAATCTGTACAGTGGTTCACAGGAACAGCTGCTCTAATGTTGGGTTAGAAAAATTTTCAACTAATTATAGTGTAACCACAAACAGCATCCTGATCCTGGAGGAACCTCGGTTTATTTTTCTAACTACTGCAAAATAAAAGTAAAAACTTCCTGACTTGACTTCCAAACAGGAAGCAAAGCAAGCCAGTCAACCAGGAGAGTCACTACCAATTTTTGACGGTAGGTCGAACATTTTCATCCTTAATCTCGATCATTTCTTTGGCACTGCATTGCTACAATCTATTAGAAAAGTACCTCAGACACTACACTACACTATATCCAAACCCAGACAGAATAGTGACTGTATAGGACAAACAACACTGCACACAAACACTGCACAAAAATATGATATATGATGACCTTTCCAACATTTGGAAAATCTAGCGTTTATGACCCACTCATTTATAAACCGTCATTTTTTTAAATGAACCATCCATGGTTTATTTTTGTTGAACAAACCAAGCTGTGATTGGTTGCTTTACATGTCAGTCAGATACCATTTCAGTCATTTAAACAAGGTCTTCTGCCATCAGTCTGAAGCCATGGCTAATTAAAGTTCCTTTTTGAAGACCTTCTCCGTTCCTTTACACTGACACACACAACGATTCGCTATCAACATACTGGTGTATATTAGTGTGCAATATTTTATTTCTTTCTTAGATAAACCAAGAGCTGGCCTAAGGCAATAAGCAAACTAATCGGCTGTTTCACTCCTCTATGAATTCAATATCAAATGCCATATTATGTTAACCGGATGCTGGAGAAGGGTAAAAACATGATGTAAGCAACAAAGCTAGAACATGGGGTAGATAATTAACAAATAATTTAAGAATTTAATAGAGGGCGGCGTGGTGGCATAGTGGCTAGCACGGTTGCCTCGCAACAAGAAGGTTCCCCCCGGTTCGATCTTTCTGTGCAGAGTTTGCGTGTTTCCACAGTGTACTCCGGTTTCCTCCCACAGTCCAAAAACATGCAGATTCAGTCTAAATTGTCCATAGGATTGAATGTGTGTGAATGGTTGTTTGTCTATGTGTTGCCCTGCGATGGACTGGTGATCCGCCCAGGGTGTACCCCCGCCTGTTGACCTATGTGCGCTGGGATAGGTGCCAAAGTAGGGAATACGCAGGTAAGAGGATGAATGAATTAATCAATTTAATAGAACCCAAGCGTGCAGTTTATAAACAAAAGTGAACATAAACTAAACTAGATTTGACTTAGCTTAGCGAGCTTAACACACTAGCACAAACATAAACAGAACAACAAACATAAACTAAACTACACGTAAATTGACTTGACGCAGCTCGACTAAAAGACAGACACACAACAGCGGTACAGGGATAAACTAATGTAATCCATGACTAAAGACAATGGGAAACAACAGAGCTAGAAATACACATGACAAACCAATAGCAATGTGACAAACAGATAAGAGGGTTACATGACAGCAAAACATGAGAAACAAAGATCATGGGACATGACAGGAAGTTAACAAACAAACAAAGAAACAAACATTAAACGTAAACAGTAAACAAGATATAAACATAAAACATGAATATATTATAGAATATAGAATATAATAAAGCATCATTCTTCCAAAACCATCCAAAATAATTAGTGATCAGTCCTCTTCACCCTTCTATGACCAACATCCAGGATTGGTTTAATTAGTCTTCATCAAGGTCCTCTTCAGTGCTTTTAAGCTCATTGCTTCAGCCTGTTACCACACACAATACAACAGATATAATTATGCCAAAGCTTTCCAAACAGATTCACGCTACTCTTCCTACTTAAGGATCTGAACCCAATGTACACCATTTCATTCATTTACAGAATTTCTTCCAGAAAATGATTCATTATGGGACAATTGAATAAAATATGAAAATTCTTACGACAATGTTTTCGGTCGGGTCAGTAAATGCTAATGAATCAGAAAGTAGCCGAGGAAACAGTAATGTCGAACAGCATGTTGATTAATTCTGAGCTGTAAAAATGTAATTGGATCATATTTAATGCTAAGTGTGTTAGCTGGCTATTCATTCGTTCCACGTTCACCATAACAGGAAGACATTTCTTCCTTCATTTATAGTTATTTTTATGTGTACATTTTATCCTTTATCCTATTGAAACACTTTATTCGAGAAAGTCTTCATCGTGACGCTGAATACAGATCCTTATCTCCCACACTATCTCTCTCTCTCTCTCTCTCTCTCTCTCTCTCTCTCTCTTTTTTCCTACCTCGAGAGTCTATTCATTGTTCAGTCAGCGATGCAAGGTGACCCGGATTTAGAGTCTTTTGATAAATAGCGCTCTTCTTCTCTGCACCGTGTCAGTGTACTACAGGTAACGGCGTGTGTTAATCAGCAGGCCCGAGAATAAAGAGCACTCGGGCCTCTCCCTCATCCTCCACGTGTTTACTTGTCATTTTCCGCCATCCCGCACTTTCTTACTTCTTGGACCATTTCCCTTTCCTGGGTTTCAAGCCGCTCATCTCAAAGCTCATTTGTGCACGCAGCCTCACAAATCTTGATAGGGTTTTCCATTAACTACATTAATGTGGGCACTAAACGCAACGCCGGTAGATAATTGGAGCCCCTGACATGAATTCAACAGCTGAGTGAATAGAATTGTGGTCCTTTTCATTCAGGCTGTTTTGTTTTTTTGCTGTTGTTTTTTACAGCGACATCACCACAAACAATTCTTGGTGATACTGTAATGTAATGGACCCTGCAAAGATCCCACTCCCCGCCCCAAAGATGGCTGTAATTATAAGCTTGTTTAAAGTGTACTGTAATTACATTCACCAAGGTATCCTGTCTCAACATGAAGTGGGCACACACCTCTTCTGCTTTTTCCATCTCTGCTTCTTTTGTTTTCACCACTCTCTTTACCCAGCTGGGTGCCGGTTCAATCACTTGCAACTCCATGATGTGCTAACCAACGACCCGCCGCCGGGCAATGGCCAATGGATAGTTGTACAATGTTTTCCCTTCCGAACTATTTGGCCAGTAAGGTAAACTGTTCCCTTGAGATGCTCCAGTGTGATCAGAAAATACAGCAGACTTGGCAGGGTGACAAACACATTTCTCAGGCTATTCTTCACATTGTGCTCTCTCTTTTTCTCGCTCTCTTTCCATTATCTCTGTCACGGCCAAGATGCTGGACATTGGCTAGGTCAAGCAGAAAAGTTGAGCAAGTAGCTGTAGGATGACACACTCCTAGTCCAGTGTGTATCCCAGGGGACTGGAAGTGTAATACAAGGAAAACTCTGGACAGAATCTCATATACACATACATACACACTATAGACAGTTTAGAGATGCCAGTCAGATAGGTACTACTGCCGGTGGCTCATTGATCATGATGACAAGTCAAAGAAGCCAGAGAACAAGGAAAAACATTGTGAAACACAGGGTAAAGAAAAAATTAAAGAAATTTGTATAGAAAGAATGTATTAAAGAAAACAATAGTATGCTGATCTTCTGGTCGGTGTGTTATAAGTTGATGGTGCTCGCTGCTGCTGAGGATCAGGTTTTTTTTTTATTATTGGATGTTTCATAGTTTCAGCAAAAGGAAATGGAAGTTTGAAGATAGTTGATTTATCAGTCCCTCCAAGCTTTCAGATTGATACATTATTAATAATGACACACTCTGTTTTCAGCCAGGTGAGGATGGGTTCCACCATGAGTCTGGTTCCTTTTAAAGTTTTCTTCTTAAAATCATCTTGGACATTTGGAATTTTTTCAAAATCTGTTTTCTCTAAAGCTGCTTTGACATATAACTTTTTGTCTACTTGATTATTAACAATAACAAGTGCAGAAGATGACACCAAGAATGCTTGCTCTCAAGGTTTCTTCCTACTCCATCTCAGTGAATTTTAACCTGGCCACTCGCCTCCGGCCAGTGGTGGAAATTAACAAATTATGTTTACTGTAGTTTACAACTGCACTGATTGATTGCACACTCTAACTCACAAGAAAAAAAACGTGGCGAAAGACAAGAGAAATGTAAATGATGGCGATCCAGCTGGAATGAAATCCTGTGGAATTCTTCTGAAACTAACCCCTGACCATATTTACACCACTTTTGACTTGTGCTTTGAGCCTAACCCAGTGCACATAGGGCAAAAGGCAGAGGTACACTCTGAAAAAGTTGCCAGTTCATCGCAGAGCTACACATGGACAAACAAGCACACACTCTCACTCCTACGAGCAATCCAGAATAACCAATCAACATAATGTACATGTCTTTGGACCGTTCGAGGAAACCAAAGTACCCCCATGCAACAAGCTTGGAGAAACTGCATACTGATAGACCCCTTGCAAACCCTGGAGCTTCTTGCTGTGAACTAACCATTACCCCACCACTACGACAGCTACCAACTACACCACCGCGTTGCCCAAATACAGCATTTGGCAGATGCTCTTATACATTTCATCTCTTTTGTACAACTGAAAAATTGTTAATCTTTGGGCTCAGGGGCCCACGGTGGTTGATTGGTGGAGCTGGGAATTAACCACTAAGGTGCCCCATCTCTCAGGGATAAATTAATACAATGTAATGGAACAACTATTATATTTGAATTATGCTGTGAAAGTAGGTCAGCTTCTGATAGTGATAGTAAGGTTTAGGAGTTTAGTAGAGTCTTTTATCTGCAAAGTGCATCTTAGTAAAACCATTATAGAACATTATAGTACATTTTCGGCTATAAAACGAGAGCATTGATCTAATCAGGAATATTTATGTTTGAAATTGTTTCCGTAAAAATTTTTTGTACAATGTAAGTAAATGCAAGATATTTAAGGTGTATGTGAGTCATTGAGTGGTTTATATAACTCAGAGATTTTATACAAAATATTTTATACAAAAGAACTGAGCCTCAGAATAGCATGAAAAAGAAAGCACAGTACAGAGAGAGAGAGAGAGAGAGAGAGAGAGAGAGAGAGAGAGAAGAGACAAATGCCGCCTGGGAGTTAAAACATGTGACATGATTAAATCCATGTATACACAAAATTGCGGCGTGAGACAGAATTGTGGCATGAGACTGTAGCACAGAGTGACCCAGGCATATGGAATGAGACAGGTCTATGGAATGAGACAGAAGCATGGAATGATTGAGACAGGAGTATGGAAAGAGACAGAATTATGGAGTGACAGGAACAAGGAGGGAGACAGGACTGTAGAGTGAGACACGAGCAAAGAAATGAGTGAGACATAAGTGTTGAGTGAAACAGGAGCATAGAGCACCTGATCTCACTGTATACCACACAACCTACTGACCCATCAGTCCACAGCCTGATTTTGTTTGGACTGTGGGAGAACTGTGGGAGTACTCGAAGAAAATCCACACAAGTGCTGGGAGAACATGCAAAATCCGAACAGAAATCAAACCATCTTTCTATCAGCCAGCCATGCTAACCACTCCGTGTCAACGACACCGTATCATGCCGTGGGAATACATTAATACATTTTGATGAAATAAATATTAAAGTTTAGGATGTAAATGTAGGTCAGCTTCTGATAGAGTTTAGGCCACCAGGGAAAACCTTACTGGCCCTGACTGCCCACCACTGATACACTCACACACACACTAACACACTTCTACATAAGGAACAGATACACACCAAAAAAATCAGACAAAAGAAAAAAAAAAAAGACGCACGCACACACACACACACACACACACACACACACACACACACACACACACACACACACACACACACACACACA
>JAOTRA010092028.1:0-11837 GCA_026260255.1 Pseudolaguvia tuberculata
ACGATAAAGCCAGAAATAATAGAGCCAATAAAACAAACAGGAGCGTAAAATTATGCAACCAAATGACCGTGTAAAGTGTTACAAATGCAAAATGCAAATCACTGCAAACTTAAGCAGACTTGCACACACACACACACACACACACACACACACACAAGCAGCTGGGATCCGTCAGTGAGACAGCTTATCAGTAAGACTCATTGAGACGATATTGGCTATTTAAAAATATTAGGGATCTCTGCAGTAGGAGAAAGTCCTGCAACACATGGTCTGCTTTACAATATAAATCTTTGTCTTGGGGTCCCATTTTTTCTTTTTTATACATACACTATATTGGTAAACGTTTTTGGTCCCCTGAGCGTCACAAACACACGATTTTTAACATCCTCTTCCACTGATTCCCATTTTTGTTATTGGATAAAATTCATTTTTTAATTTATTCATCTTCTTACCCGCTTATTCCCGAATTCGGGGTCACGGAGGGGTCACACTGCTGCGCCTATCCCAGCACACATAAGGCGAGAGGCAGGGGTACACCCTGGACGGGTCGCCAGTCCATCTCAGGACAAACAACCATTCACACACACATTCACTCCTATGGACAATTTAGAATCAACAAACCCGCGCACGCGCAGGGAGAACATGCAAACTCCGCACAGAAAGATCCCAGCCCGGGATTTCGAACACGGGTCCTTCTTGTTGTGAGGCGACCGTGCTATCCACTACGCCACTGCGCCGCCCTTGGATAAAATTCTTCTAGTAAAACCTTCCAGTCCGCTGTGGGGCTTGAATGTGAGAATCTCTTCATTCAGCTCCAACAGTATTAGTAAGATCAGACACTAATGTCAGGTAAGGAAGTCTGGGGACGGTCAGTCACCATTCCAGTTCATCCCAAAGGGGTTCAGGGGTGGTAAGATCAGCACTTTGTGTGGAACACTGGTGTTTTTTTTCACTCTAATAATAACCCAGCATGTGATAAGGGAAGTCAGGGGTTTTGTGCTCAGGGTCATTGTCATGCTGGAACAGTGTTGGAATCTCTTAGTTCCAGTTCAAGACCAACTGTTGGCTTCCAGATTTGTAGCAACAATTTAAAATGAACCACATACGGCTTTGATGCTCAAGTGACCAAAAACGTTTTCACTATAGTATATATATATTTATTCATTTATTCTTACCCGTTTGTTCCCTAATTCAGGGTCCGGGCGTCTGTTGTCACGGGTTACGCGTGCCTATCCCAGTGCACATAGGGCGAGAGGCAGGGGTTACCAGTCCATCTCAGGGCAACACATTGACAAACAACCATTCACACACACATTCACTCCTATGGACACCAATCCACCTCATCTGCATGTTTTTGGACTATGGGAGGAAACCGGAATACCGTATACAAACCCATACAAGCTGTCTCAGGCATATATATGCTGTACAAAATGGCCACTGAAAAAAAAATTTCATGGATTTATCGAACACTGTTATCCAGAATTCATTCATTCTAATCCACTTATTTCCTAATTCAGGGTCACGGGGTTCTGCTAGAGCCTATCCCAGTGTACATGAGGTGAAAGTCAGGGGTACACCCTTGATAAGTCGCCAGTCCATCACAGAGCCACACATAGACAAACGACCACACACATACACACTCACTCCTATGGGTAATTTAGAATCAACAATGGACTGTAAGAAGAAAGCGGAATGCCCAAACAAAACCCATGCAACTGAACTGAAAGACCCCTGGCACGGAAATCGAACCCGGGACCTTCTTGTTGTGAGGCGACCTTGCTAATCACTACGCCACCATTTGCCTTTGAATGCAAGTCGCTGCCAAATACCGTTAATGTAAATGCGATTTCAATATTACTGCTTGGCTATAAAAGCTAGAACCTTCTGGACGGACATTCACCCTCATAATGTCCTCCATTAGTCAATGTCGCAAATATTTGGTTAAGCAGCTCACAGAACTCAGGCAAACCCGGTCCAAACCCACATCTATACCGTAAAGAGGACATTATCAGAGGAATCTATGGAAATAAGCGTGTGTGTGTGTGTGTGTGTGTGTGTGTGTGTGTGTGTGTGTGTGTACAGCTGCCCTCTCTGAAGACTTCTGCTTTATTAGCATTGCATCACAGACACCGAGTGGGTACTTTATTACTTTTCATCTGTGCTGAGTTTGCATGGTCTCTCCGCGCTTGTGTGGGTTTCCTTCGGGTACTCCGGTTTCCACCCACAGTTCATAAACATGTACATTGGTGAGCCTAAATTGCCCACAGGAGTGAATGTGAGTGTTTTGGCTTGTTTTCTTTGCGTGGCCCTGAGATGGACTGCCTTTCGCTTTAAGTGTGCGCTGGGATAGGCTCCAGCAGACACTCGGTGACCCTCGAATTAGGGAATAAGTGTGTTAGAAGATGAAGGGTCAACTTTTTATGTTTTATCTGTCAGAAGATTCATTCATTCATTCATTCATTCATTCATTCATTCATCTTCTTACGCACTTATTCCCTAATTGTGGGTCATGGTGTTCTCCTGGGCGAGAGGCACACCGTTGAAAGATCGCCAGTCCATCACAGGGCACCATAGACGAAACACCACACACACACACACACACACACACACACACACACACACACACACATTCACTCCTATGAGCAATTTAGTCCTATTTACCAATTGACCTAATGTACATGTTTTTGCACTGTAGGAGGAAACCGGAGTACCTGGAGGAAAACCCATGCAAGCGTGGGGAGAACATGCAAACTCCACACAGAAAGATCCCTGGCTCGGAAATCGAACCCGGGACCTTGTTGTGAGACGACCACTATGTCACCACAGGATTTATGTCAAAAAACACATTGTCCGTTTACACCGAATAGAAAAGAGTCACATCCTTGAACAGCTCAAAACTGGTTCATTAGATCCCAAACCAATGTAGAAACCAATAGGTTGCTCAGAGGCAAAGCAGTGGCAACATGGTGGTGCTAGGAATCGAACCCTGTTCTTCCAATTATCATGCCAACAAGCACCTCACTCTCTCTAATCGCTTCTCTTTCCGTGTCATGTGCTAGGTATTAAAGAAAGAAGTTGGTCTCCTAAACACGGTCAATGCCTCTGTGACATTCTACCATCTACCATCTCGGTGCCATCTCAGGAGAAAAGAAAAGATCTCAGGGAATGATGGGATACGTCGAGCTGTACTTGTGGATCTAATGGAACGTGATGTTATGTGAGGAGTGATAAGTGCACTGGAGACCACATTGCAATGGATCTGAGAGGACCTGAAGCCACGTCTGTTTTATTACCACTGGCAAGCACTGAAGCCACACCATTTCCATCACTGCTTTCCATCCTTTACTGTGGCTGACAGGCACTAAGGCAGTACTTCCTTCTCTCTGACTACCAAGCACTGACGCCTAACCTCCTTTATAGGACCTGACAGGCACTGATGCTGTATATACACCTTTGTTACAAACCGTTTTATTTCACTACTGATACCTGTGCAACCTTTACAAACATGTTGGGTTAAAAATGGCCGCCTTGAATTTCCTTTGGTCCTACTTTTAATACTGACGTTCTTAAATGACTCACTCAAGTCTAGTCAATGAAGTTACACCAGGCTAGTCTAATGTTATCTAATGCATTCTAATAGCCTAATTTCTTTAGGCTAATGCTAATAAAGTGCAGTATCAATAAAAGACACGTCTGTCTGGGTTTTACCGTTTCCGGATCGTCGTTTGTTTGTTTGTTTGTTTGTTTGTTTGTTTGTTTGTTTGTTTGTTTGTTTGTTTGTTTGTTTTTCGGTAAGGTGTGTAGTGAAGTTCCTAAAGTCAGAGGTTAAAGAGAACCGTGATGCTATCAGATCCCATTGATTTACTGTCATGTCAGATTTCAGTTGGATTACACTTAAAGCCCTTGAGTGACTGTATCAATGCAGATCTGAAATATTTGATATTTTATCCACCGTAGTCAGTCGTGAACCTAAATGAACTCAAGCCTCACTCTGACTTGTGAGTCATACTGGAAAAAAAAGAAAAAGATTAACTGCATCACATTTTACAGAGTAAAAACAAAGAAAAACCATGAAGCAGCAAATACTTACAGTACCCAAGTGCTATTCATTCATTCATCTTCTTACCTGCTTATTCCTTAACTCACGGGGTTTGCCGGTGCAAGAGGCAGTGATAAATCGTGGACAGGTCGCCAGTACATCGCAGGGCCACACACAGACAAACAACCATTCACACCTATGGACAATTTAGAATCACCAATCGACCTAATCTGCACTTTTTTGGAGGAAACCAGAGTACCCATAGGAAACTCACACAAGCATGGGAAGAACATGCACACAGAAAGATCCTTGGCTCGGGAATCGAACCCGGGACCTTCTTGTTGTGAGGCAACCGTGCTATCCACTACGCCACCGCGTAGTGTGTGATTAATGGGGTCTATTATACCGCGGAATAAGGTAAAATTGCACCGCACAGTCAGAGCTACCTCAGCGCAGACCGGCAACACCGCGCTAATCTTTAATTGGTAGCTAATTTCAGTATCGCTGGAAAAAAACCTGGACGTTTTATTTTCCTTTTCTTCTTAATAGAGACAACCAGCATTACAAAAAAAATTTATTGACCAAAGATAATTCTGTGAATAATGACAGTGTTGACATATTAAAAAATGTATTTAAAGACATTTGACAACAAAAGAAAAGTAGGAAGTGGTAGCTCAGCGGTTAAGGTGTTGGTGATCAGAACGGAATAGATTCAAATTCCAGGGCCACCAAACTGCCATTGGTGAACCCCCGAACAAGGAAAAGCACTTAACTTCTAACTACTCTATGGAATTCTAAGAAATTAGATTACCATAAGTCACTCTGTATAATTTTACTTTAATTGTCTCATCCCAAATTGGCATTCGTCTGTTGTTAATTTCATAATGTTCATAGTTTAGCAGATGCTCTATATATAGAAAACAGACAAAAAGCAACTGTCAAGTGTCCCGTATT
The DNA here is from genome assembly GCA_026260255.1 of Pseudolaguvia tuberculata. Classification (NCBI taxonomy): domain Eukaryota; kingdom Metazoa; phylum Chordata; class Actinopteri; order Siluriformes; family Sisoridae; genus Pseudolaguvia; species Pseudolaguvia tuberculata. Next base: position 4,994 of record JAOTRA010092028.1, read on the forward strand.
TGAGTAAGAAGTAGGTCTTCAATTCTCTCTTGACTCAGTTGTTCTGACATTGATGGAAACTGAATTCCACCAACCAATGCATCATAGAGGATGATGGGATGAGTCAAGCAGTGCTTGTGGATCTTAGGAAGTGAGGTTCAATGTATGGCGCTTTAAATTAAGAAATTTGAAATTAAGATTTCTTGCAAGAAAGCATCAGTGTGTTTAATGGGATGAAATTGATGAGCATTTCGAAAGATTAAAATAAAAACTCGCGCAGATGCATTCTGAATTATCTGCAGAGAACAAATTGCCTTCAGAGGTTGCCTGCATTAGTCTAGTTTAGAAACGACATGAAACTGCTCAAGAAACTGGGTAGCTTGAGAGAACAAAAATAAACAAATCTGTCTGATGTTGTAGAGGATAAAACCAGCAGGACCTTGTCAAGTTAGCAAAATGTGGAGAAAAGGACAGTTGATTGTCCATAATTACCGCAAGGTTGTAAGAATTGGTCAAGGAAGAGGTCAGCAAGTTTTCGATTATGATTGCAAGTTTTCCTGATTACGTCATGGTCTGTCTGGCATGCCGAAATTCAGGCAAACGTTATGGTGTCTAAGAGAGGCAAGAAAACCTTGCTGAAGGTGGACACTAGAGTCTTAAGTTGGAATATGTCAAATACAGCTGAAAGGTACAAAAGAATAAGGACAGATCGAGTCATAAATTCAGAGAAAGCAATTAACTGTCGGAGGCTTGGTCAATTCTTCTGTAGGAAATTGCTAGATTGATTAGAATTCTGTAGCATTAGTCAGGCTTTTTTGTAGTAGCCACCGGAATCGGTCAAATCGTTTTACATGAGCAGGTGGGAACTTCCTGTGAGAGCGGGTGTAATTGGTCAATCAATGTCTGGATGCCGCTAGCAATTTTGGGCAGAAATGATCTTATTTCTTATTCAAAATGGAGTTGTGCACAACTACGCACTAGACATTTTATCTCAGGGCCACATACATAGACGAACGACGATACACACTCACACATGATCCTATGGCCAGAGAAAACCCACACACTCCCAGAGAATATGTCCAAAAGAAACGGTTGAATGGTCAGTGTAATTTGATCAACATACAGCTGCAACTAACTATAGTATATGGTAGGAACAATAAATTCATAACTTGTGTAGTTTCCTCATACATTCCAAGGACATGTACATTTGTTTCTAAATTGCACATAGGAGTGAGTGTGTGTGTAATTGTTTGTCTACGTGTGGCCCTGCGATGGACTGCCGACATGTCTATGGTGTACCTTTTGGCCCAATGGTTAAGGGTCTTGTTCAAGGATCCAACAGTGGCATAGTGGTGGTAGTGGGGCTGTAAGCCAGGTCTTCCTGATCAACACTCAGCAAATTAACCCTTTGATCCACCACTGCCTAAAAATCTTATTGTTTTTGTAAACCAAACAGTGATTACAGTCATCTTAGCAGCACTTTTATTCCAGTATGGCAAACAATCGAGAGAATTTATCCAAGAAGAATTGCATTCAGATGGTTAGAAGAATATCAAACCTGTTTTCTTTTACCGAAATTTGTACGCCTGCATCCTGGTGAAGACAGAAAACAGAAATGTTGCCATTGTAAGCACACACTGGCAAGCCTGCTGAGGCTGAAACATGTCCCTGAATTGGCCTATAAAAGGATGTGAAGTGTGGCCTTTGTAAAAAAATAAAAATAAATAACCGGCTAGGAAAAGCACCTGGGCTTCGACATTAAAGCAGCCGTTGTATTTCGAGGCAGTTATGTCCTTTGTGGTTGCATGCAGATAAGCAGATTTGACATAAAGTATAATGCAGTTCTGTATTTAAATTTGATTACTCTCCCAGAAGCCCAGAGTTCTCATTGTAAGAATACAGCATTTGGCTGAGATACAGCAGGGTTGGGTTGAATACGAGCCAGACACTGTATGAACAGAAATATTGCAAAGTTTCGCTGTCACAGCTATACAATATTTGGGGGGTTTTTCCCACATGTTATTGCAGATTTTCTTCATCTTATTTCAAATGCTGTCATAGATCAGTGATTAAGGTGTTCAGAGAATTGTTGATTCATTTCCCAGCACCTGACATAGTAGTTAACACCGTCACCTTACAATAAGAAGGTTTAATTTTCCGGCCGGAGTTTCAATGTTTTCTCTGGGTAGTCTGGTTTTCTCCCACAGTCCAAAAACATGCCCATTAGGTTGGGTTGGGTTGATTGGTGAGTTTAGATCACCCATAAAAGTAAGTTTGAGCGTGTGTGGTTGTTCGTCTATGTGAGGCCCTGTGATGAATTGGTGTACCCCTGCCTTTTCCCCTATCTACACTGTGCTAGGATCCAACAGATTTCTGTGAACCCAAATTTGGAAATTAGTGGATTAGAAGAAGAAGGAATTTTCACTGTCTTAACCTGGTCCTTAGGTTACTGTTATATTCCGAACTAAAAATCCATTAGCAGATTATTGTCTACCAGAACTCATATGGTCCATAATATAAATTGGACAGCTTTAAAAACACAAAGCAACACCTTATACCTGAGATGATATTTAACTGGAAGCCAATGTGGCCTTTCCAAATCTGGTGTAATAGGTTCCCTTTATACTATTGAGGATCCCTGTGGATGCATTCTGGCCCAATTGCAAATTTGAAATAATATTGTGGTTTAATTTTAAATAACAGACATTACAATAGTCCAAACTGAGGACATTTACAACTCTTGTACAAAGCCAAGAGCCGAAGTCCATCATTGAACAATAGGTCATGAATTAAAGTAGAACAATCCACAAAAACGGTTGAAAAGCAACATGAATGTTTGTTAGTTTTTTTAATGTTGTGTGTGTCACGCCCTACCCCTACCTCATCACTAACCACCATAACCTGCTGATTGGGGATGCGATCAATCAGCCAGGTGATGGTACGTTATTTAAGTTGAGCGCCATCTTTACGATGGCGTGGATTATTGTGTTGGAACTGTGTTTGAACTTTACGTTCACGGTTATGTGGAATCGCGTTTGTCGCTGTGTCTATGTTCGAATCCCCGTCAGATCCCAGAATTGGTTTCTATGTTCAATTCAGATAAAGATAAGTACGGTTTTCATTAGAGCAGCTTTGCTGCGCGGTTTCGTTTTGTTTTGTGTTTAGTTGTATACGTTTGATTGTACTTACCCATAAATAAAACAGTGTTCCCTAAGGTCTGACTCCTGTTGGTATCTGTAAACCCGTAACAGTGTGAAGGTATTTAAGAAAAAGGTGGATCTTCAATAGTCTCTTGAAGTCAGTCAGTGACTGGATTATTCTGACACTGATGGGAAGGTCATTCCACCATGTTGGTGCCAGAACATAGAAGTCTTGAGGCAGACCTGTCTTTTGTCTTAAAGGATGGTGGAACAAGCTGAGCGGTACTGGATGATCTAAGGGAGTGTGGTGCTATGCGAGGCGTGATGAGGGCTTGGAGATAGGAATGGGATGCCCTGTCTCTTCACTATTCCCTATTTCATTTTAAAATAAAAGAAGTACCGGCCCAATGGCGCAGGGATTGGGGACCACTGGGTTAGAAAATAAATAAATGAATGTATAGTGCTTTTTACAGTGGTTATTGTCTCAGAACAACTTTACACAGTCAAATATAATTATGAAATGTAAAGTTAGTCTCTAGGGGCGGCGCGATGGCGTAGTGAATAACACGGTCTCTTCACAACAAGAAGGTCCCGGGTTCAAACAAAGTTGTTGACACACAGGACAGTTACAGTTAGGCATTTAGCTGACGCTCTTGTCCAGAACGACATACAGACAGTGCGTAAAGTTATAACCTTGAACATTTCACAACTGATACAGATACAATCACAAACAGGACAAACGCAGTACTCGTATATTACAACATAGTTATATATTACAAACGAAACAATTTCGAATGCGTTTAGTTTATTAGCTATGAACTGAGGCTAAGCTAACTACATCATCCGGATTAGTTTATTTTTGTATGTCCTTTGGCTGTTCCCGTTAGGGTTTGCCACAGCGGTTGCCATTACTCCCGTATTCCGCACATTCTACTTTTTTTTACGCTGGATGCGATTTTACTCTGGATGCCCTTCCTAACGCAACCCTCCCATTTATCCGGGCTTGGAACTGGCACTAAGGCTGCACCTTAATGGCTGGGATTTATGGCCAATGTAGATTTACCAATCCGCCTAATGGAAACCGGAGTAAGGCACGGGGAGAACATGCAAACTCTGCACAAAAAGACCCCTGACCCGGGTAATCGAATCCGGGAACTTCTTGTTGTGAGGTGACCGTGCTATCCACTAGGCCGCCGCACCACCCCATCATTTGCATTAGTTAAAGCTGGAAAAAGAGTTACTGAGTGTTTTCGATGGAAATAACCTGTAGAAAATTTGACCAGTCCATCAGCAAACCCAATTCACTGCGTGGCATTAATGCCTCCCTTCTCCGCCTCACAAAAATTACTGCAAGGAAGCGTGCAAAGCATTTGCCAGATGATCTTTATTTAAATGGAGCTAAACTGTTTTACACAGCCTGCGATTTTTAATGAGGCAAACACCGAACAATTGCTGCAACATGCACCAAAAAACTACTGTGAAATCCGGAATTGAAACATGCGATGATCCAAAAAAAAAACCTCCTGGAGGGATGCATTAATGTCTCAATCCCATAATAGTTTTTTTTTTCAGCATTAATAAGCAGAAATTATAAACAGATTTCATTTTGTGCACCTGTACAACATTCATACGAACATGCTAATGGTGTAGCTGAAAGTCAATAGGGTCCCTTCAAATGAGTGCTAGCAACATTAACAGCTCATTTTCAAGCCTAGCTACTAAACATAACCCACCCCAAGGGCAGGGAATAATAGCACTTAGTAGAGCATGGCATTTTTTTTATTACAGTTAAAAATGTTGTTTACACTCTAATTATTTATGAAAAATGTTGTTTAAACTATGTTTAGTCATTTTAACAGTTTGTCCCCTCAGTTAATTGGGACAAAAATGCATTACGGGGGGCAGTAAAGCAGGGTGAGGTACAACATGTACTTAATTACCACATGGATTTCCCATCTGGCGAAAACCCTTAAATACTTTAATAAAGAAGATTTTTATTTTGGAGAAAAAACAAATCTTACAAGCGGCGCGGTGGCGTAGTGGAGAGCACGGTCGCCTCACAACGAGAAGTTCCCGGGTGTGGAGTTTTGCATGTTCTCCCCGCGCTTGCGTGGGTTTCCGCCGGGTACTCCGGTTTCCTCCCACACTCCAAACAACATGCAAATGAGGTTGATTGGTGATTCTTAATTGTCCATAACAGTGAATATGTACACAATGACCCGTCCAGGGTGTACCCCCGACTCTTGCCCTATGTGAGCTGGGATAGGCACCAGCAGACCCTGGTGATGGATATATAAAGCATTTGTTGGGATTTTTTTCCAAACATTCTGGTACTTTAAACTGGTGGCTCAGTAATTAACACAATGTACTGCTAATCTTAAGATTATGGGGATTGTGGGTTCAACAACTAACACCTCTCATCTGCCACTGCTGGACCCCCTGAGTCAGACCCTCAATAGCCAAATGTAAAAGGACATAACTGCTTTGCATTAATAATCCTTTCATGTCATTACATAACTGGCTGATCGAATAGCAAAATAGCAGTTGTGAGGTAAAGGATAGCATAAATACTTTTGGAAATACTGTGACACTGAAAATCCATTGAATGAAATTATTTAACAACCTTTCTGTTCATTTTTCTGGAAAACATTCGACCGTCGGTCTGTGTATTAGCTTTTTAGATAAATTACCTATTTTACCATTTATATTTACAATAACAGTAGAAAGCTTTATATATATATGAGATTTGCCGGGGGGGAGGGGAGGGATGGCGGGTATTTCCCCCTCCTTCGGTCTAAAGATCACTACGTCTGTTGAATTACTTTTATCCCCGGTGGGGACATAATTGACAATCCCCATAATTGGAAATCGAACCCAGGACCTTTTTGTTGTGAGGTGACTGTGCTAACCACTACTCCACTACGCGTCACCCATTATTCAATCATAATTAGTCATTCATTTATTTATTCATCTTCTAACTTCTTCTTCTCCATTTGTCTGCTCCCGTTAGGGGTCGCCACAGCGATCACTCTTCTCCACACTACCCTGTCCTCTACATCTGCCTCTATCACCCCATCTACCTGCATATCTTCCCTCACCCCATCCATAAACCTCCTCCTTGGTATTCCTCTTTTCATCCTGCATCCTCCATCCTCAGCATTCTTCTACCTATATTTTCTAATTCAGGGTCACAGGGGTCTGCTGGAGAGAAAGACGGTACAGATCGCCAGTCTATCGCAGGGCTATTCAATAATCACTAATTAAAGGAAGGATTCTTTCTCTGGTGATAACATTGTTACCATTACAATAAAGTGAAAGGATTTCCATTATAGTACCAGCCAAGGTACCTTTGTTTTCTGGTGTAATGTATGTGGGCTGAGTATGGACATATAACTAGGGTCAGCTATTGTACATCACCCCTGGAGCAGGAAGGGTTAAGGGTCTTGCTCAAGGACACAACAGTAACAGACTTGAGCTAAGGTCTTCCCTGGCGCTGGTGCGGCTTGAACCTGGTCAACCGATTAACAACTCGGCACCTTAACCATTGAGCTACCACTGTCCTTGAAGATGACCACATAACTGATAACTGATCATTTCTGCTTAGGCAGAAAAAACTTCTGAGGCTGAAAGTGACGGGATGTCACTGTGATATAAATGTGTGTGTGTGTGTGTGTGTGTGTGTGTGTGTGTGTGTGTGTGTGTGTGTGTGTGTGTGTGTGTGTGTG
>JAOTRA010092039.1:0-11837 GCA_026260255.1 Pseudolaguvia tuberculata
ACACACACACACACACACACACACACACACACACACACACACACACATACACACACACACACACACACACACACACGGCCGAAGTCAGAATTAAATTACAGCTTTACTGAAACAACCCAAGTCTGGAAACATGACAGTATGTTTTGCTGACTATCATGGAAAAAAGTTTCTGAAGCAAAACCTTAGGTGTTCCATCAGGTCTACCACAAGTCATGTTGCTGCAACTTAGGTGTATAAATCAGATATCCAGGAATGCCGCAACAGATTTTAGGTCCTATAAAAGATTTTGATTTTGTGTCTCCTACCACAACTATTACACATTGTTAATACTAATAACAACAGATCTCTGGGGGGGGTCCACAAAATGGGTGGGTCCTTCACATTGTCCTAACCTTTTCTCAGTTGCAGATCTAAATTAAAGTTGACATTCAAATGAACAGAAAGATCAGTAGGTGCTATATATAATAAAACAGGGTTGAATATGGCCCAGTCACCTATTTTATTTTAAAAAGAAATATACTGGATGCCCCTCATACAGGCTTCACTTCCCCTCCACTTTGAAGGTGCCATATGAGGACCGGATGGATTTCCTATTTTCTCAGAGACTTATCTCAGCCTCCTTATTTTGTTATAGAAATGCAAGAGAATTGTAAAAAGGGTAAATTGGACTAAGCGCCTGATGGGCACTGGCCAAATCTGTGAGCCAAAACGTCTGGACAGGATCTATATTTGTTCCCTCCATAAATATGAACTTATCCGTGTAACATATGAAAGGCAGGAGGAAATAAAGTAAATCCGGGGCCTTAAAACGCCAGTAAATCCGGCTGCCTCTAGCAAACAGCCGCACAATATCATGTAATACTATACAATTTATGACAAAAACAGTCTACTGATTATTCACTTAGTCATTTCTCATGCAACATTCCTGAGGTAGCTGTAAGCCATATGACCGTGACGAATATAAGTATACGCATATATTATCAAGCTTGAGCAGCTTTGCGATTAATATTAATGTGCAGGTGTGAATTAATTTTTTTTTCCTTCTAATAGTCACTTATGCAAATATTCGAGTTGCCAAAGCAACAATCAAACAAAATAACACCTTTAAATAACTGTCAGCTAAAACAAGTGAGAAAGCAGTATCAGTTTCGAGCAGTGTGTAAATCGAGTGTGTGGAGCAAGCCAGGAAACACACACTTTCTAAGCACCTTTTTTAAGTCTCTCATTGATCCTACACTTAAATTTAACTCAAACATAAAGCATGAGATTCTAACACACCACACACACACTTTTTGCATGCTGTGTATATGTAGGGTGGGGGCATTTAGGTGAGATCAAAAAACCCCACATATACCCAAACACACAGTGTGAAAGTCTTAAATTGCTACAGTTTAAAGTGACAGAACCAAGGAAATTAATTATTAAAAAAAAGAATTAAACCAAATAAAACGTGATGATTAACACATTTAGAATTGATTTTAATGTCTTACTTTTTTATTATTTATTAAAAGTTAATATTATAATATAATATTAAGAAGATTTAATTCAAGACATTTTCATAGATCTGTATCCAAAAGCATAAGAATTTCTATTACAGTTTTATGTGGTATATGGATCACTCGTGTATAACTGTAACTCGTGTGGCCAACAATGGGAATTACATCATTTACAGTATTTGGCAGACATCCTTATCGAGTAATTGGAAGCGCTGGAAACCTCTTGTCTTGGTGGTACTAAGAATCGAAACTCGATAACCCAATTGGCAGTTCAACAGCTTAACCAGTGCACTTAGTGCAACATATTATTTAAACCTGTGATCAAAATTCACAGAAAATCCAGGGTTTGATTCCCAGGTAAGGGGTCTTTCACTGCAGAGTTTACATGTTACCCCCATGCTTGCATGAGTTTTCTCCAGGTACCCTGGTTTCCATCCACAGTCCATGTGCTCTGGGATTGGCTCCAGCAGACCCTGAATTAGGAAATAAGTGGGTTAGGAATGAATGAATGAATGAATAAATGAATGAATGAATGAATGAATGAATGAATGAATGAATGAATGAATTACCCAGTTTTGGTCAGTAGAAATGGTTTTATTATTTATGATTACTTTTTTTTGATAAAAATAGTTTCTATAACTGCTAGTATAGACTATAATAGAAATAATTCTAATAGTAATAGGTTAGTGTTATTGGTCAGTATTGAGCCAATGTGTGCTAAAACATGTAGCAGGGGTTAAACTGCCCCACTATGGTCTACAAGATTATTGTCATTATATAAGCAAAATTAAATACAGGCAAAATTGAGATCAATGACATCATAATGCCATATTAATGTCAAATATATAAAAGACTAAATCCCTGAAAAAATATAAATTAAACGAAAGTGCTGGCAGTCACGTAGGACTACTGACTGGTACCTTATTGTATAAATCAGCTTTTAGTTACAATGAGGCCTGTGCATTATGTGATGTAGGAATAAAATTGATGTAAAAACACAAGCTCTGCATTCCATCTACACAAAAACATTTTACATTCTTTTAAGTGAGACATGGCTGTGACCTGTGAGCTCATGTGGGCTATCAGGGAAGAAACTTGTACAGAAAAACGGCCCTGAACATAGAATAGCGATGGCCGTATGAACGCTCAGGCGAGCTCACGGCTTATGGCCTTCTCCATAGATGTTCTCAGGAAACATCTGTGGTGCTGAGAGAAGCAGATGTTCCAAACAGATTAGAACACATGAAAAATACCCTCTCTCCAAACACATACACAGCCCACGCCACCTCTGCTCATACTCGGACCGCTCTCATGTCCAGGTGGGTGCTAACCTTGGCTTAAGGGCTGTAGATTTAAAAACAATCTGCAGTAGGGGTGAACACCTGGCTGAGTGGATGTGATTCTGGTTGAGATCATTGTTTGATCCATTGTTAACGTGAACTGTCTCTAGAGGACCAGAATGATTTGCTCCTGCAGCCGCTACATTTGCGTCATTTCCTCTGACACTCAGGGAGGGCCAACATATGAATCAGTGGTGGGCTATTCAGAAGCGTCTAGTCAATGGATTTTTTTTGCTTTGGTAACCGAGAGCCTTGTTGTTGGGACAAATTGTCATGTTGTGTCTAGGGCATTGTGAGCTTATTTTTATTTGCACGAAAGAGCATTAGGAGGCTTGTGAAAGTAGGAATAAGATTAGATAAGATTAGATAAATAATATAAAATGGTTCATATCTTACACATAAACATGGTTATCAATGTAGTATATTCAGGGAAGATATCCAAATCGCATTCTTGCCAGTAGCATAAACATGTTACCCATGATACACTGGACAAACAATTAGCAACTGGACTGGGTTTTTTTAAATCCAAATTCACCACACATGGCCAGCTAGCTGGCTCACAATATTGGCAGCATTTTCCATCATCTAATTGGTTGAAATCTTTTAAAGACTGACATTTTCAGAATAGTTTTGTGATTTTATTAGATAAATATTGCTTCTGAACTGTTCCAGATGATGTATGTGGTACAGCTGGGGTCGTAGTGTAAAATGGTTTTCTCTTTAGGTTAATCAAGAATGTATGTATGTACATTTGAGATTTCAATTAAATGCAAACCTTGAATCCACAAACTTTCCATAATTCAGATAAAACTGATACAAAATTAAGTGAAACTGTATGCATAGAAATCATTACTCCCTTGACGAGGTTTGTGTTCCTGTATGAGAAAAATAAATATATTTAGAAACGCCAAACCAAAGACACACGTGCTGTGAAGAGTCGGGGCACGTGTTTTAGTATTATATACGTTATCTTTATAAATCATTCAAAACAAGTTATATAAAGAATTTTAAAAGTTTGTTTCATTGATACTAAAATACAAACTTCCTGTCATTCATAAATTACCGCAAAAGATCACAAGATATGATAACACTATTATAGTTTGTTCTCAGATGTATTTTTGACCCAGACATGACTAAATGATTCACACCTTGCGTGCTTAAACACACACCCAAACTCACAAGCCAGTAACACTTGCTATTTAGTCAGATAGCTAAAGTAAAGCCCCCAGTGGAGCTTTTTGGATGAACTAAGGGGTCACTGGACATACAAACAGGAATCAGAGGAAACAGCGGTAAATGCTGCAGGAAACCAACCTGTATGGATTACAAAGTGAGCACAATGTTAAAAGAGGAAATGGAGGGGTAAAAATAGAGGTAGCATTCAAGGGGGTCAGGGCCTGGGGCTTTATACAATGAGAGACTGAAAATAGGTTATAGGTCAAGGCTGACTGAGAGAGGCAAGAGCATGCAATAAGAAAAGATGTGGTCTTGGGTCATAACTACTGTATGAGAAAAACGCATAATATGAGAGAAAGATCGGCGAATCTAAATTGGAGTTTGTGAGTGGTTGTTTGTCTGCGTGTGGCCCTGTGATGGACTGGTGATCTGTTTAGGGTACACCCTGCCTTTCACCCTATTGGCACTGGGATAGGTTCTGAGAATAAGCAGGTTAAAAGATGAATGAATTAATAAATTATAATTCCCTAAATCGGGGTCACGTGGGTCTGCTGGTGCCTATCCCAGCTCACATAGGGCAAGAGGCAGGGTTACAAACCAGACAGGACGCCAGTCTATCTCAGGGCAACACATAGACAAACAATCATTCACACACAATCACTCCTATAGACAATTTAGAATCACCAATCGACCTAATCTGCATGTTTTTGGACTGTGGGAGGAAACCGGTGTACCGGGAGGAAAATCACGCAAGCGCAGGGAGAACATGCAAACTCTGCACAGAAAGATCCCCGGCCCGGTAATCGAACCTGGGACCTTGCTGTGAGACGACCGTGCTAACCACTACGCCACCGTGCCTCAATCATGGAGTCAAACACACCTGGGCCAACTAATCAAGATCTTGTAAGGTATGCTGAAAACTTAAAGATAGGTGTGTGAAGGAAAGATGAAGGTTAGCTAAACTCTCCAGTATGGTTTAAACAGATTATTCGTCCACCCCTCTTATTCCCTAATTTGGGATCACGGGGGTCTACTGGTGCCAATCCCAGTGCAGTTATTTTTTTGCACAAATACTACCAAGCAACAAAGCAGTACCAGAATCAATAAACTTATATATTTTCAGCCTAAACATATTCCCTGTGCCTCAGGGTTACTTTTATTGTAATGGATGTCTGTGGGAATTGGTGTAGCTCAGTAGTTAAGGTGTGGGACAACTGCCCGAATGATTGGGGGTTTGATTCCCAGCACAGATGATTTTCCATTGTTATATGCCTGAGCAAGACCCTCAAGCGTCAATTGCTCAATTGGACAATTTGGGGAAAAATGTCACTCTGTAAATCTGCCAAATGTCACAAAAGTATAGCAGAAAATATCGAGCGTAGATGTTATAAGCAGGTGGTTTTTAAATGTATGTTTCGATTCCACAAAACATGCTTCCATATGTAACCTTGGTTTAAAAAATTCTAATTTGGTCTATTTACAGTGTTCAAATGTAAATATTTAGTAGCTAGATCCTCTTTAACAAAAGGAAGTGATTCTGAGGCTTATAGTCTATGCAAACAGTTGTAATACTTTGGTATATTTTTTTTTCATGTGTATATTTCCCCAAATAATATTACAATTATTTCTATTCTGATGAACACCAAGGGCGCAGTGGTGGCGTAGTGGTTAGCATGGTCGTCTAACAACAAAAAGGACCCGGGCCTGATTCCCGTCCTGGGGCTTTTTCGTTTGCATGTTCTCCCCGTGCTTGTGTGGGTTTCCTCCAGGTACTCCGGTTTCCTCCCACAGTCCAAAAACATGCAGATTAGGTTGACTGGTGATTCTAAATTGTCCATAAGAGTGAATGTGTTTGTGAATGGTTGTTTGTTTATGTATGGCCCTGTGATGGACTGGTGACCCTCTAGGGTGTATCCCTGTCTCTCGCCCAATGTGAGCTGGGATAGGTACCAGTAGACCCCGTGACCCCGAATTTGTGAATAAGCGGATAAAAAGATGAATGAATGAATGAATGAAGAACACCAAATAAATTTGCTTTCCTATTTTATTGTCCATGTGTGCACGGGAAAAATGGAAGTGGATGGTCACATGTTTAAACCAACTCAAGAACCTGAGGTTGATCCATTTCCTGTTGTGGTAAAATAATTGAAATTCCATTTTGAGGGGTTGTGATGTTTAATCACACAAGGTGGCGAAACATGTACTGTTTCTTTGTGGCAATTTGAATCTATTATTTTGAGTGACAGCTCACCAGATTAGAAATGACTGCAGTGATTTTTTGCAAAATGACAGAATAATTATTGCATTGTTTTAGATAGGAATCATTTAGCCACTGGATATCGATACTGACAATGTGTAGAGCAAAACACAAAAAAGATAATAGTTGGTGAAATAATGTAGATGTTTATGCTGACAGTTATTTTATTAAAGCATCAGTTTGATAAATGGGTTGGTCAGAAATCTTTGTGTTGGTTTTAATGGTGTAAAGGGACATTTTACAAAATGCTGACTGTAGAATTAAAAACCTTGGGCCCACCACCATCATCATCCTCATCATCATCATCATCATCCAAAGCCATTTCTCCTGATTGCATAAGCATGCTCAGTCTTCTTGGCCAGTGTGTATTGCAAAACAATATTTCAGATTGTAAATAATAATAAAAAAACATGTGACATGAATTCGATAATAAGTTCTCCCATCACTTAAGGATATTAATGACATGAATTGGTAATAAAAAAGGCTATGATTGACCACAATGCATTTGCAAATTGAGAAAGTTAACCCAGAATGAGAATATAAAAGAGGATCAGGGAAATAATTTACATTGTGAAATAGTTTAACATCACCTTTACCCAAATCTGCCACATATTTTCTTATTTAATCATATTTTCTAACTTAAGCAACATGAACCAAATTTACATACATTGTACACAAGTTCCTTAGAAAAAAAACAACATTTGAGGTCACATGGAAAGATATGCCTCCAAAATGCAAATCTAAATGCAAGTAATTGAATTTATTCCACATTGCTCCAAGAACACAAAAGTCTTTGAGTTTGGAATCTCACAAGACTCTACGGCACTGAGTAGAGATTAATTCAACATAAGAGGAGAAAAGGTGGACAGCCTTTGCATAGAAGCTGTTAACAGCTGGGGTCATGAACTTGGAACCTGTTAAATACCCCCTTGGGTTTGGTCCTGTAACTAGATATGTGGAACAACACAGCAGAAGTTCAGTGATGTGTGTAAGGAGGGATCATGGGCTGGATATCAAATCAAAAAGGTGACAGGGGCACAAGAGGCCATCAGACTTGCCAATGTAAATCACTAATACGACTGGAAGGAGAGTGAAGAAAAGAAGCAAGAATGTGAAAAGCAGAACAGAGAAACAGACAGAAGGTGCAAGATAGCTCTTCAAATTACAGCCCTGATGTGTGTTAGGGCTGAGACTGAATTTGGAAAGGTCAAAAGGTGGACATGGTAATTTGTGCACACAAACAAGCTGGAAAGCTGAACTAGGTTTGGCTGTAAATTTCTCTCCATAATCCATACACATACTTGACAGCTATGTACTGGGTGGGCGTGAAATTTTGACACTCCCACAGAGCCAAAGGTGAAAGAGAAATGCTTCCACTATTGCATGCTGAGATGGAGGGAGGCCTTATGGGCTTGAGGTAAAGCACCTGAGGTCATGTAGTGTCTATTTTTCAAAGAGCAGCAAAGAGCTCAGGGAGCAGAAGCACCCAATCATATATTGATATAAACCCTTACCGCTTCCCCCATGTCTTTACTCTGGGGATCAATTACTTTATTTTTTTTTCTTTATTCATATTATATATCTTTTATATTGGTAGAAGAATGCTGAGGATGGAAGAACTGGACAGTAGGAAAAGAGGAAGACAAAGGAGGAGGTTTATGGATGTGGTGAGGGAAGATTTGCAGGTAGTTGGGGTGAAAGAGGCAGATGTAAAGGACAGGGTAAAAAAGCGATCCACTGTGGCAACCCTTAACGGGAGCAACCGACAGGAGAAGAAGAAGATTCATATTAATTAATTAATTCATTCATTTTCTTACCCGCTTATTCCCAAAGTCGGGGTCATGGGAGTTTGCTGAAGCCTATTCCAGCGATCATAGGACGAGAGGCGGGGATAGACCCTGGACAGGTCACCAGTTTATCTCAGGGCAACACATAGATTCACACACATTCATATTGTATATCTTTATTCATATTATGCTGCACCAAAGAAGCTTATTTTAATAATGACATGTTCCGGTTTCTAATGTAATGTAGAACATAAAAGATTTAAAAAGTGCATGTTGGTACAATGCACCACGTCGAGCAAGTTTTGAGGGGGTACTTCTGCACAGCATCCTCTCGGACCTGGAAACTTGAGGTAGCTTTCTCTGCTTTGTCACTGATTTTTAGGAGATCTACCTCTTCTTGGTAGGCCTGTAGTATAGACATTGTATATACGCAAGCTTCTGCTTGACCTGCTGTGATGCAAGCTGTCTCTAGCAAGATAAAAGTTTTAAAGCCTTGATCTGTAGCTTACCCCCAAAGACCATCGGCACATGGTGAGAGTTAGATGGTTAGCAACACGCATACTAAAAAAAACTTTTAGGCATGGTGCTCATGTTTATATAGTATATATCTGAGACAAAGTTAATCTCTCCTCCATCATCAGCCGATGTGGGTGTAAAAAGTGTAATTCAATTGTACAGACTTGTTTTGCTAATCAAGAAATGAAAGAGCTTTGGGCAGGTTGAAGACCAGGAAGACCTGGTTTCAAGCCCCACCACTGCCAAGGAAGACCTGGGCTCATGTCCGTTACTGTTGCTGACCCTGTGCTAGGACCCCCATTTTACTAAGATGGGAAATGCAAAAATCAAGAATTTCCCTTATCAATAAAGTATATAAAAATCAAAGGTTACGTTAAAATGGCTGTATATAGTAACTGCAATTTGATTGGACAAAAAATAAATTCATCTACATACACAGACTAGAAGAACAGCAGCCAAGAGAAATGTTACAAAATGAAGAGAATAAAATTTGGGGAATAAATTAATACAGTGTAATAACCAAATATTAATGATTAGCTTGTAAATGTAGATCAGTTACTGTTCTACTGTTTAGCCAGTAGAGAAGGAGTGACTGACCCCTGACTGCACACCACATGTATGATATCTACACGTTAAGTACAAGACACACGTGTGTGTGTGTGTGTGTGTGTGTGTGTGTGTGTGTGTGTGTGTGTGCGAGCCATGCATAGCTTTAGTTGCAGCACGTTCGCACCGTTTCTGTGTTTAGTCTTCAGTGGAAACTAACTGAAAGGTCAGGGAAGACTGAGGTAAGCTGACACTTCACAAATTGAAACCTTGAACACATCTCACAAAAAAAAGCATGGAAAAGAGATAACCAGTATGACTACTGTATATCCATCATGTTGGTCCCAGATATACCATGCAACAGTTCTGTGCACAAGAGTTAATAACAACTTCTGAATGCACAACCGCAGAAGGTGTTTGCACAGTGGGTAAAAGGTGCTCTGTAAAAAAAAAAAAAAAGCCACCAATGTTTACCTGAAGAGTATTTAGGGTGTTGTCCTGGTAACACTTCACCAACTCAGCAACCGCAGATGTGGAATTGTACATGTAAGCATTGTTTGCCCTACATATACATGCTTTCAGTAAAGTTCAGAGCTGATTTAGTTCAAGCTTCTTTTCAATAATATATAAATATAAAAAAAAAGTTTACAGATAAATATTTTGATATTGAAAGTATATATTGTGCATATTTCATTTGGTGTGAAAAGACAGCAGCCAAGCCTGGTCCTTGTAAACTATAAAAGGATGGGCAGACATATCCCAGGTGGGCAATTTGTGGGTGGGCTTAATGATATAGATACTCTGTAAAAATTATTAATTTAACTTTAAATTTTAACTAATTCATTCATTCATTCATTCATTCATTCATTCATTTATTCATTAATCTTCTCACCCGCTTATTCCCTGATTCATGGTCACAGGGGTCTGCTGTAGTCTATCCCAGCACACAAAGGGCGACAGGTTGCCAGTCCATCTTTGGGCACACATGGACAAACAACCACTCACACACTCTCTCCTATAGGCAATTTAGAATCAACAATAATCCCATTATTGTTACAACAGTAATCCCATGCATGCATGGACACAGAAAATGCATTTCATTATAGACAAATCTGTCTTTTTAAATTAGTAAATAAGTAAATAATAAATTAACTATTTAGATATCTAAGGTTACATTTCCGGACAAAAGCAACACATAATGATTTATGAAATATGCTTATTATCCTATGGCATCA
Source organism: Pseudolaguvia tuberculata (assembly GCA_026260255.1). Classification (NCBI taxonomy): domain Eukaryota; kingdom Metazoa; phylum Chordata; class Actinopteri; order Siluriformes; family Sisoridae; genus Pseudolaguvia; species Pseudolaguvia tuberculata. The sequence continues at coordinate 10,354 of JAOTRA010092039.1, forward strand.
CCTGCTGACTTGTTAAGCATTGCATTATCTTCGGTTTTGAAGTTGGCTAATCTCAGCCCTTTTCTACATGGCAAATTTGTAGTATGTGCTTAGAGCACCTCTAGTGGTTACATTAGAAATAACAGCACCAAACACGTTTTTGGTTTCAAAAATGGATCAGCGGGGGTGTGGGGGTGTTTATTTAGTGGTGAGGAATTAGGTAAGCAGAGTTAGGAGCAAAAATTCACAATATTTTTCTCAATAGTAAAATCGAGAAAGTTAATTTTAAGTCAATTTATAAGTGTGTTTATACATGAGTTTACTGTAATATTTGATTTCTATAAAATATACATTTGTGTGTGTGTGTGTGTGTGTGTGTGTGTGTGTGTGTGTGTGTGTGTGTGTAAACTTAGTGTATTATTAAAGAGAAAGAGAGGTTGCAGAAAGTTCTTTGTAAGCTCTCTTGTGTGTGAACTTCAGAATGTGTGTGACCCAGTGTGTTTGGATGTGTGTGTTAGCATGATCATCAGCTTGGGCATGCGAACTGAAACCCCCACATGTTGTAAAAGAGCTGAGAACTAAAGTGGGGGTGGATAAAAGCACTGTGCGCAGGCGGGGGCTTTGGTTTAGGTCATTTAGGCCCATAAAACCCCATAAACATTATTATAGAAATTATTTATACATGATTTATACTGCAGCTCATTTTGAAAATGATCAAAGGTTTTTCTTTAGTCAACCAAACAGCACAAATGGTGCAGATTACCCAGAATCCCAAACTTCCCCTCGATTTTGATCATTTCTAAAGGTGCAGCTTTCACAGCATACACTGTATGTACATAAAATGTGTAAATGCTGATGTGGTTTACAATGAGGAGATGTAGGATTAGTATTTTCGAGAGAAGCAGTGGTATAGCAATAGTGAAGTTGCCCAGGGTTCTACATTTTGACAACACTTCTGACAGCTGACCATTTGAGCAATCAATGGCTGTTTTAGCTTCTTCCTTGCTTACTCAGACTAACACAATGCTTACTCATGCTTTTGCAGAATAGGTGGAAGGAAGATTAATTTAAGGATAATTATATATCAAATAAGGGCAGCACAATGGCGATGGTTAGCATGGTTGCCTCACAACAATAAGGTCCCTGGTTCAATTCTCGGACAAGTTTGCATGTTGTCATGTTTGATTCCTGGGTAAGTTTGCATGTTTTTTTCTGGGTATTCGGGTTTCTAAAACATGTATATTATGTTGATTGGTGGGTGTGTGTGTGTGTGTGTGGGGGGGGCCCTGAGATGGACTGGATAACATATCCAGGGTGTTATGTCCCTGAGCATAAAGTGAAAGTGAAAAAATATCAGTGCTCAATACAAAGTCCTGATGTTACCACCACTGAACCCCTTTGAGATGAACTGGAATGGTGACTGACCGACCCCAGACCTCCTTACCTGACATTAGTGTCTGATCTCATTAATACTGTTGGAACTGAATGAAGAGATTCTCACATTC
>JAOTRA010092048.1:0-11836 GCA_026260255.1 Pseudolaguvia tuberculata
CCACATTGTTCCTCCTGAATCTGAGGTTTGACTATTGGACGAATTCTCCTCTCCAGTACCCTGGCATAGACTTTCCCAGGAAGCTGAGGAGTGTGATCCCCCTGTAGTTGGAACACATCATCCGGTCCCCTTTCTTAAAAAGAGGGACCACCACCCCGGTAGGCCAGTCCAGCGGCACTGTTCCCAACCACCACGCGATGCTGCAGAGGTGTGTCAGCCAAGACAGCCCCACAACATCCAGAGACTTGAGGTACTCTGGGCGGACCCCTGGTGCTTTGCCAAGGAGCTTTTTGACTATCTCAGTGACTTCAGCTTGGGTGATGGATGAGTCCACATCCGAGGCCCCAGTCTCTGATTCCTCAAAGGAAGACGTGGTGGTGGTGGTATTGATGTTATTGAGGAGATCCTCAAAGTATCCCTTCCACCGCCCAACAATGTCCCCAGTTGAAGTCAGCAGATCTCCACCAAAACTGTAAACATTGTTGGCAGAGCACCGCTTTCCCCTCCTGAGTCGTCGAACAGTTTGCCAGAATCTCTTTGAGGCCGATCGGTAGTCATTCTACATGGCCTCACTGAACTCCTCCCAGACGCGAGTTTTTGCCTCTGCAACCACTCGTGCTGCAGTCCGTTTGGCCTGCTGGTAACCTTCAGCAGTTTCAGGGGTCCCACAAGCCAACCAGGCTCGATAGGACTCCTGTTTCAGCCTGACGGCATCCCTTACTTCGGGGGTTGCCGCTTCGACAGGCACCAGAGACTTTAAGACCACAACTTGATGCAGCTGCATCAAGAATGGAGGTGGTGAACATGGTATACTCAGACTAAATATCTCCAGCCTCCCTCTGTATCCGGTCATAGCTCTGCCAGAGGTGAGAGTTGAAGTTCCTTCTATCAGGGGACTCCAGCAGACCTTCACAATACGTTTGGGCCTGCCAAGCCTGTCCAGCTTCCTCCCCCGCCATCGGATCCAACTCACCACCAGATGGTGATCAGTTGACAGCTCCGCCCCTCTCTTTACCCGAGTGTCCAAGACATACGGCCGGAGATCTGATGATACAACTACAAAGTGGATCATTGACCTCCGACCTAGCGTGTCCTGGTGCCATGTGCACTGATGGACACCCTTATGCTCAGGGAGCTCTGAGGGCCGCGTAGGGGAACCTTAAGGCCACGAAGGGTAACCTGAAGGCCACGAAAGGAAACCTAGAGGGACCGGAGGGGACCCAGGAGGGACCTCTATAGGGACCGGAGAGATCCCTAAATGGATCGGAGGGACCGGAGGGACCTCTATAGGGACCGGAGAGATCCCTAAAAGGATCGGAGGGACCCCTAAAAGGACAGAGGGACTGGAGGGACCTCTAAAGAAACCCGGAGAGACCCAGAAAGGGACCGGAAGGGCCAAAGGGGCCTCAGATAACTCTGGAGGGGCCGAAGGAGCCTCAGACAGCTCTGGAGGGGCCAAAGGAGCCTCCGACAACTCTAGAGGGGTCAAAGGAGCCTCTGACAACTCTGGAGGGGCCAAATGGGCCTCAGACAACTCTGGAGGGGACAAAGGGGCCTCAGACAACTCTGGAGGGGACAAAGGGGCCTCAGACAACTCAATAGGGTCCAAAGGGACCTAAGGGAACTCAATAGGGTCCTTAGGGACCTGAGGGAACTCCAAAGGGACCAGAGGGACCTGAAGGAACTCCGATGGGACCGAGAGGGACTGAGAGGGACCCTGAAGGGACAGAAAGGGACTCTGAAGAAACAGAAAGGGACAGAAAGAGACTCTGAAGGGACAGAAACGGACTCTGAAGGGACAGTGGGAAGAGACTGAAGTTCAGGTGCAGACGCTGATGAGGGCTCGAATGCAGACGCTGGCAAGGGCTCGGATGCAGATGCTGACGAGCGCTCGGATGCAGATGCTGACAAGGGCTCGGATGCAGACGCTGATGAGGGCTCAGATGCAGACGCTGACGAAACTTCAGGAGCCGGCGAAGACGATGACTAGGGCTCTGGTGAAGATTCAGAGGGCTCTGGTGAAGCCTTTCCTAGATGCGGGAGGCCCATCGCTGGACATAACAATCCAGTTCGCTTACGGGGCCCCAGCTGCATGTCCAGCAAATGTGACACCAGGCGGGGTCATGCCCTGAGGTAGCCTCTATCACCTCGATGGGACCACCATAGCAATCGTCAATCTGGACGGACGGGAGGTAAACCTCCATAACGCACAGCGGGTAGGTGTTTTCCAGGCTGCCAGGTGAAGACAGAGATCTCGATAGGTCCGGAAAAGGCCTCCGAAAACCAGTGAAGAAAGTGCATAATATCTACTGGTTGTTGGCAGTATAAATCCGAGACCGCCACTATCGCCAGTAATGCCTCGTTGCAGTAAAAAAAAATCACATTTAGCTTTTTATGAAGGGAACAAACGAGCGCGTGAAAAATATCGGCGACACTGAGCGACGAATGGCAGACAACAATTCTGCTTGCCGTTAAATTTGTGCGGGAGCTTCATGTGCTTACCCGTAGGTGCTAGCACTCGTGCTAGAAGGTTAGCCGGTCCGTTTAGCGATTGGACCGCTAGCATGTGCAGCCGGATAGCAGTGGCTAGCCAATTAGCCTTCGTAGCATTGAACCTGCCGAGACACTGTCCATTTGTCGTTATTTTTTCAAGGCACTGCTACATGCTCTGAAAGCCCAAAGGCGATATAAGGGTGACGGCTCACTGCATTTTTTTGTCACTGCATGTCATAATGACATTCAGACATTGTTATTATTTTTTCAAGAATTCACTCTGTAGTTTTCTCTATATTTGTTTACACAAAGTGTAAATATAAGAAAAAGCAATATATACACAGTGATAGCTCATCTTCAAAAAATTATTCGAAGCACTAATAAGTGTATGGCTGGGATGAACCCCGAAGCATGAAAGGGAAGGTATTGTTGTTTTTTAATGCGGGGTTTATTTTCATTTTAGATGTCAAAAAGTATTTTTGTCCCTGTATTTTGCTATCTGTGTAAACCCGTTTCAAATGGCTCTTTGGGTGTTAAAAGTTGCCGACCCCTGTAATAGACCAACACAACATAATTGTGAAGTGTAACTAAATTTTAACACAGTTTAAAAATTCTTAAGCAAATAAAAATCTAAAAAGTGTTGTGTTCTACGTATTCAGCCAGACTCCGATAATTTGTAGAGTCACCTTTTGTTGCAAGTACAGCTGCAAATCTCTACCAGCTCCCAGATCTGAAATTGTGTACTGCTCTGTCATAGATAGTTCAAATGACAATACAAAACTTTTGACTTTGCACCATGTGCAAAGAAAATGCAGCTGCTTTCTGTTCTATTATCTACTGTTCTATTACATTTACCTGTTATGTTTTCCTTTTTTAGATTATTTTCTTCCAATTTTCCTTTTCTCTCATCTGTGTAACAAATTATAACAATTGTCTATTGTAAATGTCATGTACTGTAGAAACTTTACTTATTTCACATACGTGCACAGACGGTTTCCAGGCCAGACCATTCCAAGTTAAACTGGCAAACTCTGGCAGCACTGCCTCTTAGCTCAAAACCCCCCAAGCACTGGAATTCACACGTTGCCCCATAATTATAACCTGCACTGTCACACTTCATCCATCCATTTTCAGGTACTGAGAGGGGAGAGCATCGACGCACTGTAATGGAAAAAAAATGAAAGAAATCAGAATGGCTGTATACCAATAAAAAACATGATATCAAATTATGTTGCTTGAGTATTTTTTCTGGGGAACATTTACTCTTATGCTTACTTTTAATGTTATTTAAGTAAATGTTGCTTTTCCTTTTTCTGCATTTGGTGTTGTTCTTCCATTTCTGTCAAATTGTAATAAATATTATATTCATTTATTCATCTTCTTACCCATATATTCCCTAATTCAGGTCACAGGGGTCTGCTCGTGCCTATTCCATCTCATGGCAACACAAAGACAGACAACCACACACACACACACACACACACACTCCTATGGACATTTTAAAATCACCAATCAACCTAAACTACATGCGGGGAGAGCAGGCAAACTCCACACAGAAAGATCCCGGCCCGGAACCTTCTTGTTGTTAGGCGACAGTGCTATCCACTACGCCACCGCGCCATCCATACATAATCATGAAATGTTAAAATAAAGTATGTAAAGTATCTAATCTTAATAGTTAGAAAGAGTATGTTTGAGATTTGATTGTAAATAACAAAAAGTTATGTGATGGTAATGTCCAACACAAGATTGATGACTTTATTTTAATTTGAGAAAGACTTTGGAGGAGACAGATAAGAAAACACACCAAGTAGGTTGAAGTTCATCATTTGTGTAACCAGTAACTAACTATTTGATTAGTTTTTTCACTTGATAGTGTTTACTTTTAGTTGAGCAACTATTTAAATTATTACCTTTACTCTTGGGCGGTGCGGTGGCATAGTGGATAGCACGGTCGCCTCAGAACAAGAAGGTCCGAATTAAACGGGAATAAGCTGGTAAGAACATGACTGAGTGACTGACTTTTACTCTTGAGTCATTATTTCCATAACTACTTTTACTTGAGTACAGATTTTGGCTTTTCTACCCACCTTTGGTTAAAATAGATCATTGTAAACTAAAGAGAGTGCTGCAATTTAGACTGAAAAACAAATTAAATGGCCACAAACATTTTAGATAAACTTCACAGGGTGAATGCAAGGAAAGAAATTATAAACAACAAGTTCTTATATATCAATCACCTTTAACCCTGACACTGAATATACAAGTAGCTTTGTTTCCAGCCCGGTCAAATACAATGTATGATTGTTTATGGTTTCCCTCTGTAAAGTATGTTGCTGGAGGCATCCCCTTTAGTATTACACTGTAAAGCAAAAAAAAAGAGGTTTTTGGTTACATTTAAGAACAATAGATATGATTTTAAACATACTTCAAATCATATCTCCATGCTGATAGTTTTTATAAGGTTGCTGAAGTTGCTAAGAAGGATCTGATGTCATTATACAATGTCAACGACAATTAACCAACAATCATGATAGCAGTCTATAGAGGCAAAACGGCCTTTTATGTTTGGTGCAAAGGGTGATTTGAGATAATGTATAATTCCATGTATGTACAGTGTTCAACTGTAAGTGGTGGCTTAGTGGATAAAGTGTTAGACTAATACACGAAAGACCGAGGTTCAATTCCCAGCACACTAAGCAATGACTGTGGGCCCCTGAGCAAGGCCTTTAACCTAGTTGTAAGTCGCTCTGGATAAGGGCGCCTGCCAAATGCTCTAAATGTAAATGTTGTTAGCATTTCACTGTTGTAACGGAGGCTGAAACCAACATATTCATCACTTAAATGAAAAATACAAAAAAAGTTTCTTAGAAAAATGGAAAATGTGTAGCTGAAAATTGTGGAATTTAAAAAAAAATAAACATAGCTGCATGCACAGCTAATGGGTTCAACTTACTTTACAAAGTTTATTATACAAAGCATAGGAGCCAATAGCAAACAAATCCGAGACAGAGTTCAAAGGGTTAACGTTAAACGGTCCAAAGGTCGGAAGCCAGAAAGCGAGCCTGTATGACCTCCCTACAAATCCTCTGCATGCTCCTAATAAGGTGGCGGATGGTCTTCTGAGAAATCTCCTACCAGAACTGGACTAAAGAATCAATTCCTGTACAGTCTGTCATGCAAAGTGGCGTTGGTGGATGGAGCGAAAGATGATGCCCCATATGTGCTCAATTGGATTAATGTTTGGGTAATGGACGGACCAGTTTATCATCAGTGCCTTCGTCTGGTTGTGTATTGGGAATCATAAAGAATCTTCATTTAATAAAGTCTTTATTTATGATTTAGCATATTTGATTAACCATTTGTAACTTTTATGATTACTGTGTATTTCATTAGTGTTAAAAAGGAGGACAACAAGTTCCTCCATTCCCATGTGCGTGTGAGAGTTTCACATACTGATATGAGGTGGGAGAAGAGGCTGGTGGTTTAACTGGAGTTCCAACTCCTCAGTTCAGCGACAGGACAAATCTCTCAATGAACTTCTATAAGATAGTTTGGTATAAAGGGCAGAATCTGGAGATTTGGTGGAACACTGACCCTTCAAAGAAATGCCACCCACACCATTACCAACCCACTGCTAAACCGGTCATGCTGAAGGATGTTGCAGACAGCAGAACATTCCTCACTGCGTCTCCTGACTCTGTTACGACTGTCACATGTGCTTAGTGTGAACCTGCTTTCATCTTTGAAGAGGCAGGGAACAAGTGGTGAATTTGCCAATCTTGGTGTTCTCTAGCAAATGTCAAACGTCCTGCACTGTGGAAGTTGGACCCTCACAGAGTCTGACCATTTGAGCAGACTGCTGGAGGTCATTGTGCAGGGCTCTGGCAGTGATACTCCCATTCTTCCTTGCAGAAAGTCGGAGGTAACGATGCTGCTTCTGGATTGTTGCCCTCCTACGGCCTTCTCCAGGTCTCCTGATGTACTGGCCTGTCTCCTGGGTAGCACTTCCATGCCCTGGACACTACACTGACAGACACAACAAACCTTGTTGCCACAGCTTGAGCTACTTGTGTGGGTTGTGGACTCCGTCTCATACTACCACTAAAGTGAAAGCCCCGATAGCATTCAAAAGTGACCAAAACATCAGTCAGAAAGCATAGGAACTGAGAAGTGGTCTGTAGTCATCAATTGTATAACCACTCTTTTATTGGGGGTGTCTTGTTGTCCTGTTGTCTATTCCAGTTGCACAACAGCATGTGAAATTGTCAGTGTTGCTACCCAAGTGCAGTTTGATTTCACAGAAGTGTCATTGACTTGGGGTTACATTGCGTTGTTTTAGTGTTCCCTTTCTGTTTTTGAGCAGTGTATATGGTTGCTATAATAATTTATATTTAAGACTTTACCACAAGCTCTGAGGCGTTAAGTAAAAAGTAAATCAACTATAAGAATCACACTAAAGGTTACAGTTTTGGCATTTTGGCAGATCCAGAGCGACTTGCATTTGGTCTCTTTTTTACTGAGCAATTGTGGGTTAAGGGCCTTGCTCACAGTGGTTCTTTAGTGGAGGTGGAAATCGAACCCTGGTCTTTCTGGTATTAGGTCAACACCTTAACCACTAGGCTACCACTTCACATTAAATTAAAGGTGATATACAGTTGCTGGTCATAAAATTAGAATATCTTCAAAAAGTTGATTTCATTTCACAAATTCCATTTAAGAATTAATTTTGATGATTATAACTGACAATTAAGGAAAACCCCAAATTCAGTATCACAATATTTGTGAAAAGGTTCAGTATGGAAGACACCCGATGCTACACTCTCATCAGTGTATGGATCTCATCAATTTGTGGATTATGGCAGCCCCTAACGGGAGCAGCCAAAGGAAAAAAATTATTGTAAGTTATAATCAAAATAAAAAAAAAAACCACTTGAAATATATCTGTCAAATTAATTTTTTATACATTATACAAGTTTCACTTTTTAAATGGAATTAGTGAAATAAACCAACTTTTTAAAGATCTTTTAATTATATAACCACCTATAGATTGTGGTTAATTAAGTTATTTTTCATTTGATAAATTTCAAAATGGATTGAGAAGATATTTGTATGTATTGTATTATCACTTTCATCAAAGTCAGAAGTATATCTACAATAAGTTTGTGTCTTCAGATGTGTCCATTCTAAGCTTAAGAAGCTTTTGATAAATTAATTGATCCATTTTAGCTAATTGGTGGCACACCTTCTTTGGCATCATGGGAAAATCAAGAGAAATCAACCAAGATATCAGGAAAAGAAAATCAAGAGAAATCAACCAAGATATCAGGAAAAGTGTGGCTCATACTTAGTTGCAATATCCAGATACCTGAAGATCCCACATCCATCCTGTACTGTAAACTCTATATATTTAAGTATGGGGGTGATAGTATAATGCTGTGGGGCTCCATTGCTGAAGAACACACTACCAATATAAATAGCATCATGACAAAAAAAATTATGTTGATATCAGACAGGAAGTTAAAGCTTGATCGCAAATGTGTCTTTTAAATGTGCAATGACCCCAAGCATACCTCCCAAATTACTTTAAAAGTCAAGGTACTGGAGTAGCAAAATAACGAACTCCTGATCACAATCCCATAGAAAATCTGTGGGAGACACTGAAAAGGTGAACAAGAAGGCCTATAAACCTGACACAGTTACACCAGTTCTGTCAAATTAGTGGGCCAAAGTTCCAGCGAACTATTGTAGAAAGCTTGTGGAGGAATACAGAAGTGAAACAGTTTTGTATAGTAAAAAAAATCCATAAAATTCTCCCTTACTTGATTCTGACATTTACCAAATGCATTTATTGATTTAATATATTACTCTGATTTATTTTATTAACATTTAAAGAAAAAGTTTTTTAGTGTATGTATATATACATATCTTCCTATTAATTATTATTAGCTGTTATAATTAGTTATTATTTTTGTTAGACATTGTTCATGGGTCTGGTGGACCCGCTAGAGTTTTCAAAATACAATCAAACAATTTTATCTTCAAATACTCAACAGATTTACTTCATCCTAATTACAAGTCATACGAACTGCAAACACTGTTAATATTTGCCCTTTACCTTGGGGGAAGTGGTAGCATTGTGGTCAAGGTGTTGGACTTATACCAGAAAGACCGGGGCTCAAATCCCACTGTGGGTCCTTGAGCAACGCCCTTAACCCACATGACCTAATCTGTCAACCTTTCCATCACCACTGCAAACAAAAAAGGGCTCAGAGCCGATCCTTGATGCAATCCCACCTTCACCTTGAACTAGTCCGACATTCATACCGCACACCTCACTGCTGTCACACTGCCCTCATACATGTCCTGCACCACCCTCACATACTTCTCTGCTACACCTGACTTCCTCGTACAATACCACAACTCCTCTCTCGGAACTCTGTCGTACGCTTTCTCAAAGATTGCATCCGTGGTACTCGACCTTGGCAAGAAACCATACTGCTGCTCACAGATGGGTACCACTTCCCTCAGTCTAGCTTCCACTACTTTTTCCCATAACTTCATGGTGTGACTCATCAACTTTATTCCTCTGTAGTTACTGCACATCTCCCTTATTCTTAAAAACTGGTACTAGAACACTCTTCTCCATTCCTCAGGCATCACTGAACACACAAGTAACAATGTCAGTCACAACACAGTCCCATCACAACATAGAATAATTCACAATTTGTCTCAACTTTTTTTGGATTTATGACTCTTTTTCTTCTAGTTGGGTAAGTGCATTGACAAAACAATTGGGGAAGCATTCTGTAGTCAGCTTCCTACACTGCTGTGTGTCTCGATTGCCAGGTAAGATTCTATATTGTATAGTATGTAATTTGGTATTTTGTATTTTCATTGTCCAACTAATGTTTTACCTGCTTGGCCTAATAAACACGTTTTTATTCATCTGTAATTAACCCTTCATACTCCAGGGCTGCTGTACAATAGCTGACCCTGCGCTCTGACCCCTCTGTGCTCTGGTATTAGTCCAACACCTTAAACACTAGGCTACCACTTCCCTCCTTATAGGAACCTTAAATGCAGCAGAATTTTTTTTTAACCTTTGCCAGATCTGTGCCTTGCCACAATTCTGTCTCTGAACTCTTCAGGCAGTTTCTTTGACCTCATGATTCTCATTTTCTCTGACATGCACTGTGAGCTGTAAGGTCTTGTATAGACAGGTAGGTGGGTGTGTGTGTGTGTGTGTGTGTGTGTGTGTGTGTGGCTTTCCTAATTAAGCCCAATCAGTAAAATTAAACACTGCTGGAGTCAAATTAAGGTGTAGAACTATATCAAGAATGCTCAGAAGAAATGGATTCCATTTTAAATATGTGTCAAGAGGTCTGAATACATAAGACCATTTGATATTTTTAATTATATTTTATATCTTATTTTTAACGAATAAGCCAAACAAGTAATTTCCTGTCATCAACAGATGGCATTATGATTATAATGGTATATTGACATTTATTTGTACAGTATTGCCATGCCAAAATATTGAAATATGTCACTGGTCAACAACAGATTGTCTCATTTAATTTAAAGTTTTACATATATTACACTTTTCAAAAAAGAAATGACAGGATTTTCTTTAGAATATCTCACTGTGACACAGTAGTGGCTGACTTAGTTTTATATTCTGTCATTAAATCTAGGGATTTTGGTGTGAAGATTTTAATGTACTTTCAGGTATTCTTAATGCAAATTTGGACCTTATAATGTACAGAATTCTTCAAAGTAATAGCAGTGCAATGCGACTAACCAGAATAATCCAGGTTTTTAGTATATTTTTTAATGTTAAATGGCAAACAAGTTACCAGAAGGTGCAGTAGATTCTCAGAAAACAAACAAGATCCAGCATTCATTACATGCACGCTCTAAAGGCTGTGCAATTGGGCAATTTGTTGAAAGGGGTGTGTTAAAAAAAGAGCAGTGTCTACCGTTGACTATGCAAACTCAAAACTATTTTGTACAAATGTTTTTGTTTCTAGGATTTAGCAATCCTGTGAATCACTGTTTACTGTGGTTAGAATTCAGAGTTTTAGGGGTTGTCTCACAAACTGTCTGTGGCCTTTGGACCCAAAAAGAACAAGTTTACTTTCATCCGTCCACAAAATGTTCCTCCATTTCTCTTTAGGCCAGTTGATATGTCAACTTTGACAAATTGTAACCTCTTCTGTACATGCCTTTTTTTAACAGAGGGACTTTGTGGAGAATTCTTAGATTACCTTCACACAGACATCTTCTAATTGTCACACTACTTACAGGTAACTCCAGACTGTCTTTGATCCTCCTGGAGCTGATCATTGGCTGAACCGTTCCCATTCTGGTTATTGTTCGATCCATTTTGATGGTTCTCTTCCATCTCTCTGGTTTTGCCTTCCATTTTAAGGAATTGGAGATAATTTTAGCTGTGAACTGTCTATATTTTTTTGCACCTCTTTATAGGTTTTGCCCTCACTAATCCATACTTAACCAAGTATAATTTCTTTTTTACTTTCCTTAGCTTAGTCAATGTTTTTTAGTTTTCATGGTTCAAATAAAGTTGATTTCAACATTCTTTGTTGTTTACATTAGAATTTCTTTCACTAAAAACTGCTTTTGTTGTATGAATTTTTTTAAACCTAACAGTCAGAATTATTTAAACATATTAAACGACTAAACCTTGTTTATATTAGACCTACTTATTGCAAGTAAATTAATGTAACAGTGAAAAAAGTACATTTGAAAATTTTTGAAAAACAAAAACAATTCTACTATTCGGCAGGTGCGGTGGCGTAGTGGATAGCACCGTCGCCTCACAACAAGAAGGTCCCGGGTTCGAATCCCTGGCTGGGATCTTTCTGTGCGGCGTTTACATGTTCTTCCCGAGCTTGCATGGATTTTCTCCGGGTGCTCCCCAGTCCTCCCACAGTCCAAAAACATGTAGATTAGGTGGATTGGTGACTCTAAATTGTCCGTAGGACTTATACTTAGTTTAATAATTACTTATAATTAATAATTACGAGTCATACTAAAAATGTCCTGGCTTGTAAAAAGTGTTTTACAAGGCTGCAGAGGACAAAATATACGAAATAACAACCATAATTAAAAAATTATAAACATCTACATAGTTTAAACTGTAGTATGTGCATCTACAAGAGAGACAAAACATTTAGAACACAGTTGTAGCATAAGGAATTGTGGGAAAGTCTATCCAAGGATTTCCTGGACTCCAAGGATTAAACCTAGGATGTTGAAAAAAACACTTAACTAGACAGAGAGACTGAGATCATTATTTGTGAAAAAGAGGAACAAGTAT
>JAOTRA010092064.1:0-11836 GCA_026260255.1 Pseudolaguvia tuberculata
GTGTGTGTGTGTGTGTGTGTGTGTGTGTGTGTGTGTGTGTGTGTGTGTGTGTGTGTGTCTGTGTGTCTGTGTGTGTAATTGTTTGTCTATGTGTGGCCCTACGATAGACTGGCGACCTATCCAGGGTTTACCTTTTGCCCTATGTGTACTGGGATAGGCTGCAGCAGACCCTGTGACCCTGAATTAGTAACTAATGTATGATAACTATAATTAGTTATCCATGTAACTAATTTCCTATATATCTATAACCATAAACGCTCACACTCATTTCCATTTCTATATGCAATTGTAGAGTCACCGATAAACCTAATGCACATGTTTTTGGACTTTGGGAGAAAACTCTAGGAGAACATGCAAACTTCGGACAGAAAGACCCTTTGTCCAGGAATCTAACCAGGAACTTTCTTGCTGTTAAACAACCCTGCTAACCACTACGCCACCATGCCACCCCTCTATATCTAAACATAAATGATATTACTACTTTATTATATAATGTTTGTAGTATTATATAAACGTTATGTATTATATACGTAATGTATAGTGTACATAATGCACAATATATGGAAATATTTCTCAAATGTATGTACATATTGTGATATGCAGATCATACAGTTTGTGATAAATGTGTGATTTAATAATAGGACAGAATTTCAGGTCCATGTGGATAGTAAAATATCTGGCATGCCAATGCCAACTTGGGATGTGTATGGGATATGCATGCTTTGATGCAATCGAAATCAAAGCTTTGTTGCAGGCTAATCTTGATATGATGAGCAAGCCTGAGGCACCCACATCTGCTTCTGTTGATTTAGTGGAAAAAAACAAAGAGGAACCTCAAAAATATGACAGTATAGCGGTTTTAAAAGAGATAAAAGAGATTGTGTTTTAAAACACAAGCAGAGAGAAGTGATGTAAATCTCGAGAGGCAATGCAAAAGTGAAACACTGTGAAAGTTTACAGTCACCTCAAAAACAAGAGCAAAAATTAAAACGGATCCATCAATCCGGGCGGCGTGATGGTGTAGTGGATAGCACGGTCGACTCACAATAAGAGGATCCCGGGTTCGATTCCCAGGCCGGGGATCTTTCTGTGCGGAGTTTGCATGTTCTCCCTGTGCTTGCCTGGGTTTTCTCCGGCTACTTCAGTTTCCTCCCACAGTCCAAAAACATGCAGATTAGGTCGATTGGTGATACTAAATTGTTCATGAACTGAATGTGTGTGTCTGAATGGTTGTTTGTCTATGTGTTGCCCTGAGATGGGGTACAGGGTGTCCAGGGTAGGATAGACACCCGCAGAACCCTGTGACCCCGAATTAGGGAATTAGCAGGCAAGAAGATGAATGACTGAACGAATCCATTAATCCAAAAATAAATGAGCGGCTTTGAGGAAGCATATGTTGGTTGTGGATTTTTTAAAATATTGTATTAAATATTGAATTGTTTATCGAGCTATTGCATTCGTCTTCAATATCGTCCAGCTCTAATAATTTACATACAGTGCACCAGATGTTTCTGTCTTTAAGTGTAAAAAAATGAAAGCTATAATTTAAATTGCAGTTTAAATTTTTACATTTAAATCAATCATGAAACTTCAAAAATTGGAGTCTCTTAGTTTCAGCGAAGGATCCTACAAAAACATTCTAGATAACTGTAGGCTTCCATATTTTTATTTTATCAACAATTTGGAAAGGAATCACCTATGCATCTGATTTTCCATAATGGTGGAATGATTTCCATCAATATGAGAGTCAATAGAACTAGATTTTTCACCCGGCACTTAAATGTAAAAACAATAAAGTTTGGGGGATTTCATGGATGAGACTGTTATGATATTTTTTTTTTTTTTACTGAATAACTGCAAAAAAATTCTAGGGTTTTTCTTTTTTTACTTCTTTAATGTTAAACATTGAAAACTTTTTTGTGCCAATTAAATAAATGTTGGAGTGGTGTTATTTATAGCTATTAAAAACAGCGCAGTGGTGGCACAAATGATTAAATCACTGAGTTGTTTATTGGAGGATAGTGGTGGCTTAGTCTTGGTGTTGGACTGATAGCAGAAAGACCGGGGTTCAATTCCCAGCTCCACCAAGAAACCACTTTGGGGTTTTGAGCAAGGCTCCCAACCCAAATTGCTCAGTTGTAAGTCACTCTGGATAAGAGCATCTGCCAAATTATGTAAATGTAAATCACTGTATCCAATAAACAAGGCCTTACATAAGACTTAACCTGACTGAAATACCAGCATCTACATCTTCATACTTCATACTTTATGATGCAAGGCAGAAACTCAAAAATAAATGCCTGCAAGAGAGCAGTGAATGAAGTGCAATGTACAGAGAAAAAAAGAATAGAAAAAGAAGACGAAGAAGAAAAGGAGATGAAAAAGATGTGCAGTAAACAGGCTGTGCCCTGGCCTATTCTACAGACTTTTAGCAGCAGTAAAAAGAACACAATGGGGGAGCTGGTCTTTGAAAAGCAAGTCTCTAATAGAAGTCATACAATGAACACAGCAAGAGAGAACCATAAGAGAAGCCATATGCATGAGCAGATAGATTCTCACACATAAACACTCAAAACCAGACATGCTATCATATACAACTCTATTTTGTTGCTTCAATTTAACCCCCCACCCCCACCCCGCTTAGTCTGCTTTCCCCAAAATAAAACCCACATAATATTCTATACAGAAATAAACATTCTAAAACTCTTGCACAACAGCAAACACAACCTGAACCAGCCAAAACTTCATATGTGGTCTTTCATAATAGTTCATTCATTCATCTTCTTACCTACTTATTCCCGAATTCGTGGTCACAGGGTCTGGTGCGCATATCCCAGCACACATAGGCAGGGGGGCGTGGGTACACTTTGGGCGGGTCGTCAGTCCATCTCAGGGCAACACATACATAAGCAACCATTCACACACACATTCACTCCTATGGATAATTTAGAATCACCAATTGATCTAATCTGCATGTTTTTGGACTGTGGGAGGAAACCGGAGTACACGCAAGCACGGGAAGAACATGCAAACTCAGCACAGAAAGATCCCAGCCTGGGATTTGAACCCGCGACCTTCTTGTTGTGAGGCGACTGTGCTATCCACTACGACATCGCACCACCCTGCTCATAATAGTTCATTCAAAATATATATATTTTTTGTAACTACCTCACTACCAGTCTTAGTCGGTGTCTATGTCTTTGTGTTATTGTCCTTATCTGCTGTCTTTGTGTTGTACGTGTCTCACTGTTTGCACTGTTCTTATTGTAAGTAATAATTGTCTGTAGCACCAACGTTGTCTCATTTTACTATATAGTGATCAGTCATATAGCTTTGGACCTGTAGAACCAAATAATCAATAACCACTAATCAACAGATTAATCTGTAAAGCAATGTTTCAATTACCCGTTTTTGGGAATAATTAGAGATTGCTCAACATAAGAAGCTGAACAGATACAGTACATTGCCATTGTGGTCCACTGGTATCATATGTGGTTCCTCTCCAAACTGTTGCTACAAATATGGAAGCCCACAGTTGTCTACAATGCTTTGTAGGTTATAGTATTACATTATTCCTTCACTGGAACTAAGAGACTTGACATGACAATGATCCGAGCACAAAACTCCAATATCCCATGCAAAAAAAAAGACCAGCGTTCTGCACAATGTCTGATATTAACACTACTGAACATCTTTGGGATGAACCGGAATGGTGACTGCAGCCCAGACCTCCTTACCTGACATTAGTGTTTGATCTCATTAATACTGTTAGAGATGAATAAAGAGATATCTCATATTTAAGCTTCACATTGGAGTAGAAAGTCTTACTAAAAGTTGTGAAGTTTCATTAAATAGCAAAACAGGATCAAAATCTGGATGTTTAAATCTGCAAACTTTGGCCAGTATAATATACATTCGAAATATATAATAAGTCAAATGGCATCGTCTTACCTGCAGCTCCTGACATGCCATTGAGGCCTGGAATACTGACATCATGATCTACTAGCTCCATTAGGCTGCCTGACTGGCCGTTGTAGCCTCGACCCCCACCTCCAGCAGCAATCAGCAGGGGGATGTAAATGCCTTTTTTCATCTGAAAGCATACAACAGTAAGATTTTAAGTTTTTATTCAAAAACATTGGTCAGAATTAATGATTAACATTCCCCGGTGGCAACCGAACCCAAAAGAGCCTTGACATCATCAAAAATGAACCAAGGTAAGTATTGTATTGCAGTTCCTTCATTAAAAATCCATTTTTTTAAATTCTGAATAATAGTTGTAATTGTTTCCTTATTCACACTTCCGGTTGTTTTACATACCTTAAAGACATAGGTAGCACCACCTCCTCCACCACCACCACCACCACCTCCACCCTTCAATGTGCTTTTGCTATGCGGAGGGCCTTTTTGCTCAAGACAGACTTTCCGCAGGTTCTCCTCGGTCTACATAGAGGCAGAGCAACATTTACTTAATCTGAATAGATGCCCTTATTTAGAGCAACTTTCATTCATTTGTTCATTTTCCTACCCGCTTATTCCCTAATTCAGGGCCACACAGGTCTGCTGGAGCCAAACAACTTACATTTGAGCAACTGAGCAATTGGGAGTTAAAGATCTTGCTTATGGGTCCAACAGTGGTAAATTGGTGGTGCTAGGAATCAAACCCTGATCTTTCAATAAGCGGTGGTCTACACTGGATAAGAGCACAGTACTTTGTAATGGGTAGTATTAATAACTATATACTGAGCAATAGTACTATAGAAGGGGCTACTGTACTCGGTATTATATTCTACACCAGGACACTGCACTGTACTTAACTGTGACTACAGACTTATATACCCCATATGCAGAAATAACATATGTGGTGTACAGTACTGTAGCCCACTGTAGCACTGGTATATAAAAGAGGCTACAATAATATATTCTGAACAGAGATAGCATACTGCACACTGGTCTACAGTCAACAGTAAAATTATCTCAGTGAAAGTAGTGGAGTCTATACGTGGTTATAGTACTATTTTAACACTAGGCTATGGTACAAGGCTAACCTACTACATTAAAAGGGTCATGAATAAAGAAATCAAAGTTCTCCTGATCTTTAGACATATCCTGGACATTGTGCTATTTAAAACATATAGTACATTTTTTAGAACTCTAAACTTTACTTTAAATACGGGTAATATTGAAGTTAAAATGAATTCATTTTGCGGGAAGTGGTAGCCTAATGGTTAAGGTGTTGGACTAATACCAGAAAGACCAGGGTTCGATTCCCACCTTCACCAAGCAACCACTGTGGGACCTTGAGAAAGGCCTTTAACCCACAATTGCTCAGTTGTAAAAAAAAGAGACCAAATGTAAGTCTCTCTGGATAAGAGCATCTACCAAACTGTAACTTTATTTTGAACGTAATAGTGTGGATAAGCACTGCCTGGCCGCCTTGAACCAGAGTAAAAGGGTTTAAAGTGTTTGCTCAAAACACATTGAACCTTTGGACTGTGGTTGGAAACCGGCATACCCAGAATTAACACACACAAGTGGTAAGAGAACATGCAAATTTCATACAGAAAGGTCCTCGTCTGAGAATTGAACCGGGGTTTTTTTTTTTTCTGTGAGGATACAGTACTAACCACTAAGCCATTATTCTACCCTTATTTATGATCCTTTTATTTTATGTATTTATTCTGTTTACCACTGTCACTGTCCAAAAACATATACATTAGACAAAATTCCAACCATTAGGGTTTCACAAGTCAGTGCAGCCTTAGTGCCGGTCCAAAACCTGGATAAATGGGAGGGTTGCGTTAGGAAAGGCATCCATCGTAAAACTCTGCCAAGTCAGATGTGCGCATCATCCTAGAATACTATAATGTACTATACTCCACAATATACCAATTGTTACTACAAATAAAACTACTGGACAAGCTCAAGTAGTTTACTGTAAATAGACACGCAACTCACTTTAGAACAGGCATCTTCTCCCTGCTGCCCCACTAGGATGTATAACACTTCATTTTTCTGCAGCTTAAAATCTCCAGCTATACAGATTCCATACGATCGGAACATGTTAAGAACACTGCGTCCTCCTGCCGCACCATAAGCTGTGATCCTACAGGTATTAAAATACAAAAGACAGACATAAGAAATCATGTATATATAATGATGGGATGATTTTTTAAGTGGTTAGTTATCAGATAGTTCACATATGTTAGTGTATAATACATACCTGTATAATCCAGTTGCAGGAACTCTCCACATCTGGATGCCTTTAAGTGCCCCTGTTGTCCCAATAGACACGTTCACATTGCTATGACGGTAGGAATTGCTACATTGAGATGGAGTAGGTCCAATTGGTCCTGTTGCCCCACAGGTGTGAAAAAACCATTTGGCTGTAAAAACAAATGCACAAACTTTATGTAAATAGATACTTTTACAAACATTTTTATTTAATAAAATGAAATAATGCAGCACAGTAGTTAGCACTTGGGTTCGAGTCCCATGCAGGGGATTTTCTGTGTGGAGATTACATGGTCTCCTCATGGTTGCATGGATGTACTCCCAAAACATGTATGTTAGATTGATTGGTGATTCAAAATTACCCCTAGAAATGAGTGCGTGTGGGGTACTGTGATGGACTGGCAACCTATATACTTGTATGGGCTCTAAAAGCAACCTTATATCATAATACAATGTTATATTATAACTGAATTGTATTATTTCTGTGGCTGAAATGCTGCAGATGTTCTATCAGATCTTAAAACGTCCAGTATAGAACAGTACATTTGAACAAACCCTTTGAGACCTGATGCAGTATGATGCTGGATGTAGCCAGTATACAAAAGGTAATTTGTGTTTAAAGAACAAAAGCACATTATCAATAATTCTTAAACACGCTGTGGCGCTTAACCAATGATTAATTGGTATTAATGAGCATACATAAATAATAAAACATTACCACTTCTACCATTCTATACTATTCTGTAACACAGCAGGCTGTAAATGACATTAGATGACTAAATGGCTTTTTTGTTTACCACATTTGTACAGAGTTACTGTAACCTTCTCTTCCAACTGTCTGGCTTCATTGTTATATTGGTTAATCAATTTATTGCCAAATAAATATAGAGCTAAGGCATGGCTAATTTACCACGGATGGAAGTATTTGTGCTGTACAATTATCTGAACGATACTTAAAGTAAAAAGGCTGTGAAACAGAATGGATGCCATTTGATTTTGGTTTCAGGCTTCCAAAAATTTTAACAATGTTCAATTATGATGTAGACACACTGGGTATTGATAGTATCCACTTTGTGATCAAATAAAACAACAACAGCATAGAAATGGGCTGTATAATTTTTTTTGTTATAAGGACAATAAGTGACCTGGTGAAAATGCTCAGTTATAGAAGTTCTAATGAGTAATTATATGTTTGATAATTGAAGGATCTTTAAACAAAATGTGGCAAACAATTTAGGAATAAAGGTTGCCATCGATATAATATATAGAGTTTAGTTTGGCATCCATCCCAGTAGGTGGCGGTATTTGCACCAAAACAGGTTTGCCAACCACCATAGAAGAGCAAGAGAGAAATGGTAGAGACAAAAATGTACTTAAATTGTTTCACAAAATTAGAATTAAGGAAATGATGTCACATGGACTACTTTGTTGATGATCTATGTTAGTTACAATGGTGTCTACCAGAGAGGGACAGGGAGCCACCAGTGTCAATCAAAAATAATTAAATTTTGTTCTGAAAATGACAAAAGCTGAAAAAAAAACCCCTCATTTATTCATCTTCTGGCAAGATCGCGGTGGCAGCAGTCTAAACAGGGATGTCCAGACACCCATCCAGGCAAATTCAAAGGAGTTCCTAGGCCAGCAGGGTGATATAGTACCCTCAGCATTTCCAAGGTCTTCCTCAGGACCAATATATATTGGATGTGAATATATATTTATATATTGCATATAAAAATAAAGCTATATTGTTTTGTTTTAAGTTCAAGTAAAAACAAGCACTGCTACAATAGCCTCCGTGCAGGGTCTTTATACTGCCTTACATCATCACCATAACAGTTAACAACATGCACCATTGAGTCTTTATATCTATTTTATTGCAGATTTGTCCTACTCACCTTATTTGAGTTCCTGGCATATGTTTTTAAAAAGTCCCCAAATGGTGTAGATATTAGAGCTTAGTTACTCTTATATAAAATCTATTTATTAAATCATATAAGAAAAACTATAATTGAATTCTTTAGTTTATTTCTTGGAAGCTTTGGTGCACTAAATGTTCCTTCTATACCTAAACTAATGATCAGACCCTCTTTGCTTCATAAATAATTAGGCTTTTACCTCAGGCTGCACACACCCACTTACAGATTTCATTTCTCATCTTACTCTTCCAACGATGACTGACATGTCTCATTCCTCAATTACTCACAAACTTTGAAATTGATACATTCATCTCTCTCTCTCTCTCTCTCTCTCTCTCTCTCTCTCTCTCTCTCACTCTCTCTCTCTCGCTTACTTATTATCTCTGTATATGAGTCTGAAAAAGTATAACGGGGGAAAAAAACATTATTTATTAGTCTGCATTATTTATTTATTTTCCCACTAAGATGTGACTCCTGTGCTACCTTAATGTTTAGATAAGACAGAATACTGCTGATGGGTCTACTTATCTTCAACTTCTCTCCCTCTTTCTCTCTCACTCATACACGGATAGAGAGAATGCGAGAAAAGAAACCCTGACATTTTTGCAAGACATTACACACCCAGAAATACAGCAGACCGTATCAAATAACAAAAGTTTTCTATTCTGTGTTGAATCTATAAGATATAAAATAAACCAGTTATTCTGCCCTTAAATTAGCTTTATAAAAGGACTCACTGATGTGTGAGAGAGAAAAAACAGATGAATTACCGAAGTAATGAAGTAACGAAGAAGTAACCAAGAAGGTAACTGTAAGATTTTGGATTTTTTTGGTCTTGTTGCCATGTATTATGTTTAATGTTACATTTCACATTCATCTTTAATGCTTTTTATTTATGTATTTCAGGTTTCGTGTGTATCATCCCCCTGCTTTGCCTTAGGAAAGACTCCAGCAGACCCTTATGACCCCGAATTAGAGAATAAGCGGTATTAGCATGTATTGTGTTCATGCTTTGTTTACTTCCTGGTTCGTCCTGTCATGTGATCTATACTCACCAAGCAGCAGGCACACCTGACTACAATGACAAAATGACCGGAACACATTGGGAACAAATATCACATGACATAACAAACCAGTAAGTACAAAGCATGAACCCAATATAAAAAACGAAACATAAAACATGACATTAAAAGACACTCAAAGCTAGAGAGCTATATGGAGGTGTGTATCATAAGTGAAATTATAAAATAATACTGAATTTACATAAGATTTTGCCAAGAGGGAGAAGATAAATTATGAACAACAGAGGACCTAGGTAAGAACCTTGGGTGATACCCCATCTAACAGAGATTTGATTGAACAAATTGTGTGTGGTTGGAAAGATATGCAGTAAGCCATGCAGATAAACCAGATATTCTGTGAGATTTAAATTAATCAATCCTAACATAAGTAATGCCCCCAAGAAGCCAATTAACAAGAATCCAAGAAATTTAGTAGCAGTTTCCCTGTTTTTAGAGTGAATTCCTGTCTAAAACATTTCTAACGATTATGTTTACTATGAGGGCGGCCCAGTGGCGTAGTGGACAGCACAGTTGCCTCACAACAAGAGGGTCCTGGGTTAGAATCCTGGGCCGGGATCTTTCTGTGCGAAGTTTACATGTTCTCCGCGCTTGTGTGGGTTTCCTCCCACAGTCCAAAAATAAGCAAATTAGCGATTCTAAATTGTCCATAGGAGTGAATGTGTGTGTGAATGGTTGTTTGTCTATGTGTTGCCCCGAGATGACTGGCGACCCGTCCAGGGTGTACCCCAGCCTTTCGCCCTATGTGTGCTGGAATAGGCGCAGCAGACCCCTGTGACATAGAATTCGGGAATAAGTGGGTAAGAAGATGAATGTTTACTATGAAATTTGTAAATAAAAGGAAGATTTGATTGTTGAGATTTTTTGGGTCTACACAAGATATCTTAATAATTGGAGTTATAGCAGCTAATTTAAAAGATAATGGAATGGCGCCAGAACTAATGGGTGAATAATATGAGTTATAGGAGTATAAAGGGGAGTATAAAAAAAGGAAGGCCTGCTTTTACCAGATAAATTGGTATGGGATTAAGTGGCCAGGTGGAAGTGTAGATGTGCTAGGAAATTTCAAATTCCAAAGCAAGGTAAAAGAAGAAAGTGGAGAATCAGTTGAGATACTGTAAAATGAATTACAATATAGCTTGACTGAACCGGCGAATGTTGATGAATAGTGTTAATTTTGTCTTTGAAAAAAGACCCACGTTTATCACATTGAGTAGTGCAGTACAGATGTGCAGGGTGAATGTCGTATGATTTACAGTATAGAACAAAGCTTTAGTAATGCTACCTAGAGACTCAATTAGTAGTACAAAAACCTAGACTTAGCAGAAGACATTGCATCTTTCTAAAGATGAAAACGTTCTTTATACAGCTTTCTATGTAGTCCAGTTTATCTTTAAAGGCCATCCAGGCATCATTTAGTTCATCGTTTAGTTGCAGAATGGATAAAAGATACAGCTCAGGTTTGAGAGGTGGTATTCATTACTATAAGACGAGACTAGATCTTCAGAAGAAGTGAACAGGCCAGTATGTGACAGGTCCATGATTGCAGAAGAGGATGAGCTTCTTGGATATTAGGAAATGTTGTTTCGAGAGATATTAACATTGAAAGAGAACAGTTTATGATCAGATTTGGGTAATGCAGTTTCCGGATAATTAAAAGGTGTGACACCTGAACAAGGTTCACAGTGATGCTGGAAAATCTAGAGGCAATACTATCCATGCATGTGAAATCCCTAATAAACGTGTTACTAGCACTGTCAGCATTAACAATAGCGTAGAATGATATAGGGCAAAGTAATGTAAAAAAGAATATAAGAAATGATTGCAATATTTGGGTAGTTGATGGGATTGGATTGGATAAAGACACGGATTAATGAATGAAGAATGTAATTAATAAGTATCTTAATGAAGAAACTTCATGGATACATTTGCTAAGTATCATAAGATCTCCACGCATATGAGGTTGTAAATATAAATAAACCTTGGGAAACATGCATGATTCACCCCTAAAAAGTTGTTTGCTTGTTGCCAGGCCAGGTTGTTGCCACTACAGTTCAAGGAACAATAGACCAAAATGACAGCATATCCTACAATTCATCATACCTAAATCCCCGTCAAGATCCAGAATGGATATATTTTGACCAGAATGATGAACAACATCTTAATCGAGGCGAGCGAAAGCAGAGGCTACTTCTACTACTAAACATACAAGACACATATACATAGATAGATACATAGATAGAGATATTTAGAGCAAGTTTTCCTCTTTCTAAACTAATCATGCACTTAACCAAACACTTAAGAGTGCTGACTTTTAGTTTTCTGTTTACCTTTTACTGTTCATAACCAATAATAATTGCACAATATACACTGCATGGCACCTGTACTTTTCTCTACACAGACATTATGTGTAATTTGTGTGAGAAATTTAATTTGTACTTTAACGCGTATCAGTCAGTTTAGTTTCAAAACCAGTTCTGGAATTCTGATACAGGCCACATTTATAACAACAATGGAAACAGCTATACAAAAACCAATCAGAGCAAACTTTGGTATTGAGAATGATGTCACCCAAATCAGTTTTTCATTACCATTGTTGGTATATAT
>JAOTRA010092122.1:0-11829 GCA_026260255.1 Pseudolaguvia tuberculata
ACATGAAGGGGAAACCTGACATGACATGAAGGGGAAACCTGACATGACATGAAGGGGAAACCTGACATGACATAAATATGACATGATCCTGACATGACATGACAAACCTGACATGACCTGACGAAAACCTGACAAAACCTGGGAAAAAGGGAAACCCTGACAAGACATAAACCTGACATGACATGACATAACAAACCTGACATGACATGAAGGAGAAACCTGACATGACATAAATCTGACATGACATGAACCTGACATGACATGACAAACTTGACGAAAACCTGACGAAACCTGGGAAAAGGGGAAACCCTGACAAGACATAAACCTGACATGACATGACGTGACATGAACCTGATATGGCAAAAACCTGACATGAGCTGACAAAAACCTGACGTGACCTGACATGACCTGACAAGAAAGGGGGAAAACCTGACGAAAAGGAAAAAAGCACTTGAAGAGACAGGGGGAAACAAGCATACAGAACAAAAATACCTGGACATGAAAAAGGCAACACAACTAAACAAAAAACCTGAGGCTGAGGCTATAAGCAAAACCAATCAAACACAGACAAAAAGAATAAATAAATAAATACTCAGCCCGAAAACATAAAAGGAAAATTGGGGGTCCTGGTCCATGAATAATCCAATACCCAGAATAGGTAGGATCGAGGCGGGGCCTCCCAGTCTCCGTGACAGGAACAGGGCGATGTTTCCCAGCCTCCGTGACAGGAACAGAGCGAGGCTTCCCAGCCTCCGTGACATGAACAGGTCGAGGCTTCCCAGCCTTCATGACAGGAACAGAGCGAGGCTTCCCAGCCTCCGTGACAGGAACAGAGCGAAGCTTCCCAACCTCCGTGACAGGAGCAGACAGAGGCTTTCCAGCCTCCTCAGGAGCAGACAGAGGCTTCTCCCAGCCTCCTCAGGAGCAGACAGAGGCTTCCCAGCCTCCTCAGGAGCAGACAGAGGCTCCTCGACCAACTCCGGACCAGGCAGACGCTCCTCGACCAACTCCGGAACAGGCAGACGCTCCTCGACCACCTCCGGACCAGGCTGACGCTCCTCGACTACCCCCGGACCAGGCGGACGCCCCTCGACCACCCCTGGACCAGGAGGACGCTCCTCGACCATCTCCGGACCTGGCGGACGCTCCTCGACCACCTTCGGACCAGGCAGACGCTCCTCAACCACCTCCGGACCAGGCAGATGCTCCTCGACCACCTCCGGACCAGGCGGACGCTCCTCGACCACCTCTGGACCAGGCACACGCTCCTCAACCACCTCTGACCCCAACAGGCCCATCTCTGGGCGGGCCAGAAAGACCGGGGCCTCCACTGGGGTGAGGAAGTCACATGTAACGAGGAGATAAGCCAAAAGGTAGAGGAGGTCCTCCCTGAGGCGTTGGTCCTCGTCCCAGGCTTGGGCTACACAGTCCAGTGCCCTCTCCGTTAAGCTTACAAACACCAGCCCACACTTGCTCCTGGGCATGGTGTACTCGTGCGGCTGGGAAAGAAAAAAGGCCGCGCACTCCCGCACAAACTTACGACACTTGCCACAACAGCCATCATATCTCTGTGGGAATGCGATCGGGGGGGGGGGGGCTGCCGCCAATCTGCTAGGTGTGAAACTAGTTGGATTATTTTGTCACACATGGCGGGGGAGCGGATTCGGGGAAAAAGAGCGCACCCAAACGCAGGATTGGCGAGTTTAAATCGCCCATTTATTAAGAAAAAAAAGGCAAAGCAAAAGTAAAAAAAAACCTAAGATACAAACTAAAGAAAATACCGTGAAGAGAAAAAAGGCAGGAAAGACGAGACGAGACGAGACGAAAACATGAGCATGAACTTGGTAGACATTCAGGGGGAAAAAAAAGGCGAAAGATGAGTGATAATCCAACGGCCCCCAGGAGAATTCTGCTGGTTTATCACCACAAGCAAATCAGCGCTAGATGACACTCAGCTGCGCGCGCGCTCACGCACAAACACACGTGAGTGCTCAAGCGCAGCCAAGCCCGTGTGCATGCCGCTGCACACCGGCAACGCGCTGGAGACGTTCACACCAGAGGAGGACGTGACAGCTACAAAATGTTCACCTTGATTAACTGTTTATAATCGCTGGATAGTTCAATCATGCAAATCTCAAAGCGGTTCTCCCTAAATTCCAGCAACATAGGGACTGTGCTATGAAAAGAGTGAACACGCTGGATCATGTTTACCCAAACATTGCCGGCGTGTACCGGGTGGAGCCGCGACCCCACCTCGGACATTCAAACCACATCACTGTTATGATACTTCCAGCATACAGACTGGTCATTACGCGCTCAAAAATGGTTCAAAAACAGGTTAAAACCTGGCCAGCAGGTGTCCTCTTTGCTCTTCAGGACTGTACATTGACTGGTACAAGTTCAGGCTGCAACCAACGGCGACACCATTAACCTAGAAGAGTACACTTCATTAGTGACCTGCTACATCGGCAACTGCATTGATGATGAGACTGTCTCCAAGAACATCGCCACACGACCCAACCAGAAGCCATGGATGACTGCAGAGGTGCGTTCACTGCTTAAGTCGAGATACTCCGCCTTCAGAGCTGGTGACAAAGCAGCTGTAAAAACAAGTATAGCCAAGTGATGGCTCATGCCATCAGAAGAGCAGAGCGTGCATATGCTCAGAGAGTCCATGGAGATTTCCAAAACACCAGTGACACTGTGGCAGGGCATCCAGTTTATCACGAACTACAGCACTACACCACTTTCCTATAACAGTGATGTCTCCCTTCCAGATGCGCTGAACATCTTTTATGCACGGTTCAAGGCACTTAACAACGTCTCAGCGAGGAAGACCATCCCTCCTCATATTGACCATGTGCTGTCTCACCACAGCCGATGTGAGGAAAACTCTACGTGGAGTGAATTCACAGAAAGCTGCTGGCCAAGACAACATTCGTGACAGAGTTCTCAGGGAATTTACAGACATCTTCAACATCTTCCTGAGCAGCACTGTCGTTCTTCCATGTCGGAAACTCAGGTGGCCGTCCCTGAGGCGACATTTACGGGGAGGTTCTCTTCAAATTAAAATCAATATTCATTACTCAAACTTTTTAGAGGAAACACTTACACAATAAATTGAGATCTCAGGCAGAAACAAGAAGGAGCAAAACACTTATCTTTATTGAAAGCAAGTTGAATCTTCAGAAAAAATCATCAAAGACTTTTAGCATTGAAAACACAAGAAACCTTGGAGCGGTCAGTCGTGTACACGAGTGAGAGCAAGCAGACGCACCAAACATCACAGCCTGATGCGCCCCCACTGGCAAGATTCCCCCTGCTTAAATAGCTTAAATAGAGTCAGTGTTCTATAATTCCCAGTATATCAAACTTCAAAGTTTCTTGTCTTCTCCCACTTCATCACCTCATATTTTGGCTCCTTCCCCTGTCACACTTTTTTCCATGAGAACCAAAATGATTAATCTATTCGAAGGTTCAAGACCTTGGAATTTTCCCTAATAAAACCATCTGGAGACCATCACAAACTCCCTTATCAGAACTTCCTTCCTTGCGAACTCTTATCCTTTAATTTCATATAGTTATAATATTTTTTAAAGCTCAATTACCTGTTTTAATACAAATAAAGCTTTTAGAGACCTCCAATAATATATCTAGAGTGAATACTGTATTTTTGGTGTGTGTATCAGTGTGTTACTCCTATTAATGTATTTTTATATATGAATAACTGTTACTGGGCCCTTTGTCAATGCTCAGTCACATTATTTATTTTCCAATGTAATTTCTAATATAAATCACACCTATAATATTTTTTAGTTCTAACTTGCTCTATTTTAGTTCTTTTTCTCTGCCTCCCCAGAGAGCCTTGCATGTATGCTGGCTGACATCACTGTGACATCTACAGTGCGGTCACCATGACCTGTGTCTCCCTCCTCCTATCCTCCATCTGTGTGTGTGTGTGTGTGTGTGTGTGTGTGTGTGTGTGTGTGTATGGTTTAAAGTTGATCATTACGTTACATATTTAAATTTCTAATCCCTTCAATATTATATACACCTAATATATCACATTAAAACCTATCATCCCATAGCTGGTTCTTCAGGTTCCTATGCCCTCATCAATATCTGTTGGTGAGATATTCTCTATAATTTCCCACACTCCTCCCTCTGAGGGTAAAAGATCCTCACCTTTAATGCCCTTTACACCTAAAGGTCACTTGGTCACTCACTCGTGTCACTCCTAGTTATACCCTTAACCTTAACTTGGTCACTCACTCGTGTCACTCCTAGTTATACCCTTAACCTTAACTTTAATTCTTACACTTACCAGTTATCATCATATCTATTAATATCATTACCTATATAAGAAATAAATCATGTTCAACAAACAAGGGCAATAAAACAAAAGACAGATTATATGGAACAATTAATCGGAAGGTCTAAAACAGAAATCAAAAAGACAAACAAACAAACAAACAAACAAAAGACAAAAATCAAACATCAAATCAAATATAAAACCTAAAAAGCAATAAATTTAAACAAGTAACACAAACCAAATAAAACTACTGTAAGAACTGGGACTCCGGAGGACAGCCTGCAGAGGGAGCCCTCGCCCGAGTACTAGCGAATCACTTCCTGCTTCAGTCAATTGGGCGAGGGCTTCCTATTTAAGCAGTTTGCCTTCAGGAGTTTAGTTGCGAAGTATTGTTGCCATAGGCCTTTACCAAGCAGCTCTTTTATTTTGACCCTTTTGATGCTCTTTGGATTTATGAACGTTGGATTACGGACTTTGACCATTCTTTTGCCTATCGACTTGGGTTCTCTTTGCCTTTACCCCCTTACTCGAATTCCCTTAATAAAACAACAGATTGATCTACTACCCTTCTGATTACTACCTCCTAATCACCCCGCACATTCATTAGCATAACCCTTAGGGAAAAAAACAAAAACCAAACCCTAAATTTGAAATCAAAAAACAAAAAGAATTAGAAACAAAATTAGAAACCCACATTATATAAAAGGTCAAAAGTTAATTTAAAATTGAAAAAATTCACATTAAAACCCACTTACTCCTCCCATTATAAACATATCAATAATGTGCTCCCCCTCAGAGGTGAACAAGGAGTGGGCGAAAAACCCTCATTTGCCAAGGTGAGGGAAAATTCCCACTCGGCCCGCATTGCGCAACCATGAGTGTCTCATCAAGCTCACACAATAGCATGAAATACAGATCATCAGATAAAATTTCAGTACAAATACTGTCTAACAGGTTCTTCGCAGGATGTAGGTGATGCAAGACTACTGGGGTGTACAGTGGGTGACAATGGGAAGTGGGGATCTGTAGTTGCAGACATTTTCTTCTTGTCCATTCTCCTCTTGTCCATTCTCCTCACCCTGGTTCCGATATTCCTGCACAGAGCTTAACACATACTACACACAGTCTTTTAAATAAGGCTATTACAGAGTACATTCACATTCCAAACAAAACATACATATATGATTTGATATATGATATATAGATATATGATTATTCAATCATTCTTACATTTGTTTAGTAGATTATAGGTGTTAGCATATTATGTACATTATTTGCATAATCAACTAGCATGTATATAATTACATGCATTCCCCATCCCTGAGCATCACTCTACATTTTTCACATCCTCATAGATCTTTTGAGTAGTTTCCCCATCCTCATTCTCATATAATACTCCATACTTTGCAGCTGATCTCTGTATCTCAGGCTATTCATATTCTACTTCTCTAACTTGTGCATCACCACTTATTGGCCAAAAGCCTCTATTAAATTAAAAAGTATTAAATCTATCAATTGTCAATACAGGTGCATTATGACCTCATATCCAGTTTTTTTAGCGTTAGTTATTACAAATGCTTGACTAGGTAGAAATGCCTAAAGTGCATGTGACATATTTAGGGTCACTGGATGTCCCATTGTTATTGTGGATGCTTTTTGTTACGCAAATGCTGCTGCTACTAACGCACGTTAGCAGGATGGCATGTTACAGTTACAGTTACAGTTTTGGCTTTTAGCAGACGCTCTTATCCAGAGCGACTTACATTTGGTCTCTTTTTTACAACTGAGCAATTCTGGGTTAAGGGCCTTGCTCAAGGGCTCACAGTGGTTGCTTGGTGGAGGTGGGATTCGAACCCCGGTCTTACTGATATTAGTTCAACACCTTAACCACTAGACTATCACTTCCCACGTTGCATGTTGCTAAGTGCTAAGTGCTGTACTCTAATACACAATTGGTTGTTTGCCCATACCTTGCTTTTGCTGTCTAAGAACAATTGAAATGGTTTATAATAATTTGGGCTTACCAGCACGTGTTGTAACAAACTTCTAAGAGTCAGATCCATATATGCAGGTACACGTTTATTAAATAATATAAATCAAAACACAAACCAAAAGTAAACACGGGTACACACACACACGGAGGAAACTGATGAAACGTAAAAAACATATAGCTACAGCACGCGAAGATAACCAAACTTTAATGTGGTAAATTTTGTAGGGTTTTGGAGTGTTTAAACATGAAAATAGGAGATATTATTGTTATAACTAAGGTAGCACTAAAATGAGGGAATTAGGAAAAGTAAGCAAAATCATGTGTCACCAACATAATCAATTTAACATCTTAGGTGTATTGATTAGCATGTAACCAAGTGTAACCAAGTAGCATGTAGGATATAATCTACGTATACTCACTTTATATAGCCAGTATGTAATCACTATTAACCTAATAATTTGTATGAAGAACTTATATGCATATAGAAAACACTAACACACACATCCTAGAACGAGACCATCGTTGAACTAGTTGAGCTGTCTCGGGGTAAAGATACTGACTATGGGTCATGGTGTGGTAACTGTAAGGAAGCCGACTGGGCCACGCCCTCTTCCTTAGCGTTGTCGTCTTGGAAACAAAATGGCTCCAGGGCGATGACGCATTATTTAAAGCGGCACGCAGTTATGCGTGTCGTGCGTTATTGTGTTTTCGTGTATGGACTTCCGCCAGAGCTACTCGGAACGATATATCTGGACTCTACTCGTGTTTACTCCGTTAAGTTTTGTGGTTCCAGCCGCGACATTAAAAGTTAATTTGTTGGCGAGTAGTTTTGTTATTTTCGTTCGTTTTAAGCTGTATGTTCTGTGTGCGTGTACTTCCGTCCTTTTGTTGGGTTATTGTGTTTGTCTGCACTGTGTTACATAATTTAATTAAAAGAGTGACTGCATTATGGATCCGATCTTTATTAGCCCATTACAGAATAACGCACCTATTAAGGATCCAGCGGTACTCCCGCAGGGGAGTTTTCTATCTGAGCTACCCCCCCCCCGCTAGCCCCACTGCCTACGTGCTCGTTAGCCCCGCCTTCTCCCGTTGAAGCACCGGGGAAATTTAATGAAGATCCATATAGGTGTCCTCGTTTTGTGGCTCAATGCCGCAAATATTTTTTGTTCAACGCCTCCTTGTTTCCTCCTCGCGCCAGAAGTATGCGTTCATTTTTATACGTTTGAAGGGAAAAGCGTTGGAAGCAGTGGCCGCAGTGTGGGACATTAATCCGCGGCTTAATTGGGATGACGACTTCCTCCTCTCCCAGCTCCTAAAGGTGTTTACTCCCGACACTGAGGAGGAGGTCACACTGGTTAAGGCGGTCTGAATTCGCGGCAGTATGGAGGACACCGTCTCTCTTTACATTAATGGGGATTCCAGTCTACCGTCCCCGAGTGCAGCTTTTTACCGGACTCCCTTCACAGTAGTTGAGTGCCAGTCCCAGTGCCACGACCATGCCTGATGTCCCAGGTCCTGGATACTCAGCTGGGGCCCCGCAAGCGATCTGGATTCGGGGTCTCGCTCAGGGTCACCCGCTACGGAGAAAAGCTTCACCAGAGCCATCTGAGCTCTCGTCAGTGTCTGCATCTGAGCTCTCGTCAGCGTCTGCATCTGAGCTGTCGTCAGCGTCTGCATCTGAGCTCTCGTCAGCGTCTGCATCCGAGCTCTCGTCAGCGTCCGCATCAGAGCCCTCAGCACCTTCGCCAGAGCCCTGTGTCTTCGCCAGAGCCCTCTGTGTCTTCGCCAGAGCCCTCTGTGTCTTCGTCAGAGCCCTCTGTGTCTTCATCAGCCTCTTCGTCTTCGTCAGCCTCTGCGTCTTCATCAGCGTCTACATCAGCGTCTTCATCTTCGTCTTCATCTTCACAGTCATCTGCACCAGCATCTTCACTAAAACTGTTGTCTTCACTATGCCTCTCGTTCATATGGAGTTCTTCTAAGTCTCTACCGAGTCCCAAGAGTCCCTCTCTGTTCATTCAGGGTCCCTCTCTGTTCATTCAGGTCCCTCTCTGTTCATTCAGGTTCCCTCTCTCTCCCTTCAGGGTCCCTCTCTGTTCCTTCAGGGTCCCCCTCTGTTCCTTCAGGGTCCCCCTCTGTCCCTTCAGGGTCCCCTTCTGTCCCTTCAGGGTCCCTCTCTGTCCCTTCAGGTTCCCTCTCTGTCCCTTCAGGGTCCCTCTCTGTCCCTTCAGGATCACTCTCTGTCCCTTCAGTGCCTATTTCGGTCCCTTCAGTGCCTATTTCGGTCCCCTCAGTGTCCCCTTTGGGTCCCTCAGTGTCCCCTTCGGGTCCCTCAGTGTCCCCTTCGGGTCCCTCAGAGTTAACTTGGTCCCCTTCGGGTCCCTCAGAGTTAGGCTGGTCCCCTTTGGGTCCCTCAGAGTTAGGTTGGTCCCCTTCGGGCCGCTCAGAATTAGGTTGGTCCCCTTCGGTTCCCTCAGCGACCCCAACGGTCCCTTCAGAGGCCCCTCCGGTCTTTATTGAGGTTCCTCTGGGCTCCTCGACCCTTACTGAGTTTTGTGAGGCCCCTAAGGCCCTTACTGAGTCTCCTCGGGTCCCTATGGCCCTTACTGAGTCTGCTCGGGTCTCTAAGACCCTTACTGAGTCTTCTGAGGCCCCTCTGGCCCTTTCCGAATTACCTGAGGCACCTAAGGCCCTTTTAGAGGCCCCTTCGGCCTTTATTGAGTTTCCTTGGGCCCCTTTGGCCCTTACTGAGTCTCCATGGGCCCCTTTGGCCTACAATGCGTCTCCTCAGGCCCCTTTGGTCCCCTCAATGCACCC
The DNA here is from genome assembly GCA_026260255.1 of Pseudolaguvia tuberculata. Taxonomy (NCBI): domain Eukaryota; kingdom Metazoa; phylum Chordata; class Actinopteri; order Siluriformes; family Sisoridae; genus Pseudolaguvia; species Pseudolaguvia tuberculata. The sequence goes on from JAOTRA010092122.1 coordinate 9,123, forward strand.
TTTGGTTCTCTCAGCGACCCCAACGGTCCCTTCAGAGGCCCCTCCGGTCTTTATTGAGGTTCCTCGGGGTCCCTCGACCCTTACTGAGTTTCCTGAGGCCTCTAAGGCCCTTACTTAGTCTCCTCGGGTCCCTATGGCCCTTACTGAGTCTCCTCGGGGCCCTAAGACCTTTACTGAATCTTCTGAGACCCCTCTGGCCTTTTCCGAATTACCTGAGGCACCTAAGGCCCTTTTAGAGGCCCCTTCGGCCCTTACTGTCGCCTAGGGCCCCTTCGGTCTACACTGCATCTCCTCGGGCCCTTTTGGCCTACACTGAGTCTCCTCGGGCCCCTTCGACCTACACTGGGTCTCTTCAGGCCCCTTCAGCCTACACTGAGTCTCCTCAGGCCCCTTCGGCCAACACTGAGTCTCCGCGGGGCCCTTCAGCCTTCTCTGAGTGCTCTCGGGCCCCTTCGGCCTTCTCTGAGTTTCCTTGGGCCCATGCGGTCCCTTTTGAGTTTCCTCGGGCCCATGCGGTCCCTTATGAGTTTTCTCGGGCCCGTGCGGTCCCTTCTGAGATTCCTCGGGCCCGTGCGGTCCCTTCTGAGATTCCTCGGGCCCGTGCGGTCCCGTCTGAGTTTCCTCGGGCCCATGCAGTCCCTTCTGAGTTTTCTTGGGTCCCTGCGGTCCCCTCTAAGTGGCCTTCGGGTGTTTCTCCGTAGGTTTCAGATGTCCCTTCGTCCCTACCTGAGTTGCCCGGGGGCGAGACTGAGGAACCACGTCATGTTCCCACGATGGTTTGGAAGCCTCGCCCCGACCACACGTCCTTATATTTGTGGATGGTGCAGGGCCCTGGACCCCCGTTGTTTTGCGTGTCTGTCGTTCTCCCCTTACAGTATCCCTTCTAGCCCTGGGAGGGGATACTGTAAGGAAGCCAACTGGGCCACGCCCTCTTCCTCATCGTCGTCATCCTGGAAACAAAATGGCTCCAGAGCGATTACGCATTATTTAAAGCGACACGCAGTTATGCGTGTCGTTCGTTATTGTGTTTTTGTGTATGGACTTCCGCCACTACGAGAGCTACTCGGAACGATATATCTGGACTCTACTCTACTCTTTACTCCGTTAAGTTAAGTTTTGTGGTTCCCGCCGCGGACATTAAAGGTTTATTTAGTTGGCGAGTAGTTTTGTTATTTTCGTTCGTTTTAAGCTGTATTCACTGTGTGCGTGTACTTCCGTCCTTTTGTTGAGTTTTTGTGTTTGTCTGCACGGTGTTATATAATTTAATTAAAAGAGTGACTGCATTATGGATCCGATCTTTATTAGCCCATTACAATAACATAAGCATGAAATATTAAACTGAGATAACACATACTAAAACGCTAGGGTAATAGTTTAAGAAAAATACATTATTGCATGAAGTTAACAAACACATTAATCAGAAATATAGTCTGCACAATTTCACATTTGAAAAATTGTGAGTTCCGACATAAATTTGGTGCCGAAAACTGGGATTTCATTAAAAGGCTGGCAATAGCTGAGACATGAGTTCGGGACCGTCCATCTCTCCTCGTCACAAAGTCCGGCCGGCAACAAAACAAGGTAAGCAGATGTTTCATTGTGTCTGTACAATTAGTAAAATTTGTGACAAGAAGTTGGTGGGGGCGGCCCCGTTCGAGGGCGAAGGCAGCCAGTCTCGTCAAAAAGAACGTCAGATTGGGGAGGGAGTTTAACAGAGTAAGGCAAAAAGGCAGTGAGGACTGGCAAAAAATTTGCATGCATGTGTGTGAAAAGTAATAAGTGAATAAAGAGTAAAAAGTCCTGTAGGTAACGCTGTGTTAGACGCTATATTAGTCTGAACCAGGGCTGACCCAGGTGGTAAAAGTAATTCACATTTGAGCCTCACATTGCGCACTTTGTGAATTTACATCGGAAAAAGGAGAAAGAGGCAAGAAAGGCAACTGAGAGCTTACTAGTGCAAGGCACTACACAAGGCACAGCTAAGTGAGATTGCACGGAATAAACAAGAACAAGCAGAGAAAAAGAACGTGGCAAAACAAGCTGCACTGCTGGTATCAGAGAACAAACAAACAGATACTCAAGGGCAGACAACAGTTCCCATACTTCAAGAGGTTCCAACTCAACCAGTGCAACAGGTGGTTTACACTGCGCCACCTAATGTTCAACCTGTGGTAATGCAACCAGCACAGTACAAACCTTGAGTAGACCAGCTGTGGGCCCACCACCGTGGTGGTATGCACAACAAAATAGGCCATCGGTAGGACCACCATACCCATCATATCCACCACAGGCACGAATGTGGGGACCAGGAAGGTGGCGTGGTAGAGGAGGAATGGGCATGAGACTCATGAGGAATCCAATGGCACCAGAAGGAAACGATGCAGGATGATGGAATTGTCAGGATCCTAATCACATAAGAAGGAACTGCCCATATCGATGGCAGCAATCAAACTACCCACCACAAAGAGGGTACAACCCATATCAACAAAGAGACTATAACCCACACCAACAGAGAGAGCAGAACCCACCACAGCAAAACTCACAACAACATGGCGGATGGGACGGAACCTGGATGGGACCCAACCAGTCCAGGCAGGGACAGTACCCTCCAGGAGGTGGCCCAAACAGGTCCTCCGAAGAACACATGTGAAGAGGCCCAGAGAAGCCCCAGGGGGAGCTGGTGCAGTGTACGACCTCAATGCACCCA
>JAOTRA010092141.1:0-11828 GCA_026260255.1 Pseudolaguvia tuberculata
CTCTCTCTCTCTCTCTCTCTCTCTCTCTCTCTCTCTCTCTCTCTCTCTCTCTCTCTCTCTCTCTCTCTCTCTTTCCTCTCTCTCTCTCTCTCTCTCTCTCTCTTTCTCACACACACACACACGCACACATTGCACATCAATGCTCTCAATGTAGAGGGCTGCAGAACATATGGTAGACAAATCTTTATTCATGTTTAATTATTGAGGAGCTTGCTGCTTTTTCCAAGCACACACACACAAATACACACAGGAAACGTCTTTATCCAGCGGTCAGCTCGCACACTCATTTGTTTGTGGATGATAACTCAGCAAATATATTTTATGTGTCAAACAGCTGCAGGTAAAGACATTATGGAATCTCAATGTGGGTAAAAAATCTTTATATCTCTACACAAAGCCCCAAGTAGTTTTCTCTTTCTTTCTTTTTTTGCTCATATAGTTCATTTGGTCTAATACACACATACAGAGCAATTTATTATGTACAGCTGCTTTGAGACAGTAACCATTGTTAAAAGTGCTATATAAATAAAATTGAATTGAACGTTCCTGCAGCCATCCCAAGAAAAATATGTTTCCTTTTCCAAGTGAGTGAGAGTGTATATGTATGTTTAAAGAGATGGATTAGTATGCACTGCAAACAACTAGACAGGCTTGTGCAAAAAAGGTGCCATGTTTTTTTAGTGTGTACATGATGTGATCCTGTAGGAGGACAGCTGTGTATTAAACTCACATTCTTGTGCTGTTCTCTGTCAGTCATTTGGTGGATACCCATGTGTGTTAATAAAGAAGGGTGGTAGGAGTGAATGAAAATCAGTTTCTGATATAACAGAACAAGAGTGCTTGAAATTATTATCGGTATGTGCAAGATGGCTCCAAACTGTTTTTATAGTCTGGTCTTATCATCTCACATATTGTGAATAATATTCTGAATATTTGGTATGTTTATGCACACTAACAACAAAGGTACACTAAACAGACTTTATGATCAAATATAATCAAGTGTAACGTTGAGATTTGATTATTAAGAGAAAATAACTAATGTTTTAATTGTGTTTTTACAAGTGATAAAGTATGTCTGAGTATTTTTGTCTGGCCTTCTGTGTGCAGTTATTTATTGTAAAGTTTATATTATGTTACTGGACAAAAATAATTAGAATTAGCAGCTTGCTTGGCTTTATCCTTAAGTGGATACTTTACACATTATTTCTGGCATACCATAATAATTCATTATTGCTTGGCAATATCTGCCATTTTTTTTAATCTTTGAGCATTTTTTATACGCTCATATGCAAGGTGTTATCTGCTGCGTTATTTAGAATAAAGAAGTAAAGCAACCCTATTCAAAAGCTGGGATGTATTGTTGAACAACGATAAAGGTGTAAGTATACATCTACCCACTACCTACAGGAAAGTGGTATTTCCTGAAGTATTTAAGGTGCTTTAGATTGCCCTTAATGGTTCTGCAAGTCAGGCAAATATCATACATGTAAGTTTTTCCCCTTCTGTCTCTTTCTGACTCTTTTATGCAGTGCCAGTTTCTCAGGTAGTTCCAGTTTCCTGTTGTGTGTACTGCATTGCAGAGGTGCTGTGCCAAGTGTATTTGTTGTAGTGTATATGCGGTGGAAACAATTTACTGTTTACTGGTGTCATTTTCCTCAAGCGTTCACACAAAATGTTGTATTCCTGATAGGGTACAGAGGGGACATGCCACCAGCACTGAGAAATAAATTAATGTGATGACTTTGAGTCAACAATTATACTGTATCAAGAATAGCTGGCCTGTAGCAGGAACTGACCCAGGAATTGTAACTGTTGATTCTGCTGAGTTGCTAATGAAAGACAGAGGTATCTGGCTGAATCCATTGTGAGGCTGTGATTTCTCATTCTGTTTCGCTGCACTGTAAATCTCCTCTGCTCTGCTTTAAAGTCTGAAAATCTACATGTGTGTGTGTTTGTATCATTGTGTCCAAGATTGCAAGCTTACATGTGTGTTCACAAACATTTGCATGCATTGTTTGCTGTGTTTACCGCTCAGATGATAAGTTTACCATAACTGTGTATGTGTTTGTATGATTGTTTCTGTAATGTGATTGCTTGTCTGCAGTTTTGTTTTTCTGGATTCTCTTTTGCTGCAGATTGGAATGTCTAGCAGAAGCAGTGTGTGTAGCAAGAAAAAGTGAAGCAAATGTGTTATGGTACAAAGCTGGAGGCAGTGTTTGTGCTTTAATCCTGAACTTGAATGCACCCCTTTCGTTGCAGTGTATTCGTATTCTGCTTAGAATCTGCAGTGCTGAGAACATAAAAGTAATGTAGTGGAATAGACTGTGTATCAGCACACATATTCAATTCAATTTAATTTATAATGGTCATTGTCTCAAAGCAGCTTTATCAACAACAATCTGAGTAATTGTTGTAATTTGCCAATCAACAATTACTTGAAAATTGTCAGAAAATTGACAGGTTGCCCTTGATAAGCAAGCCGGAGGCAATAGTGGCAAGGAAAAACTCCCTAGAGTGAGATTAGGAAGAAACCTTTAGAGGAACCAGACTCATTTGGGATAGAACATAAATAAAGAAGATTATGAATGACAGTGTGTGTGAGTGTGTAAACAGTTTTAGCCAGTAATGTAGTGATGTGACAAGTGTGCCGTATATGCAACGTTGAGAATGAACCAGCAGATCCAGCGCCGTGTGGTTGCATGTGAAGCTCAACAGAAGTAGAGAGAAGGGAGGGAGGAGAAAACGGTTATCCTTTGTACCACATAGTGAGACAGTGAGACACTGATAGAGTTCAGTGCAACTAAAAGGAGGGACAGACAAAGGCACAGATATGAGATCCCTGTTATGTAAAGCAATCAGACCCCCACCGAAAACACAGCTGAGTGATCTGTGAGAGTGTGGAGGACAGCATCCAAACATACCAGATAATACTCCGTAATACTCAACAGTCTCCCTGATCTGCTCCTTTTATCTAAAGAAAAACTAACACTCAAATACCTGACAAAAACTGGTACACTGTTCCAGTATACAGCACCTTGCTGCAAATTCATTCACATTCTTTACTTCACATAAACAAACCTTAATAATCTTTTTACAATTCTCAGGGCTGTATTTAATTCAAACCAACAGGGAATAGAGGTTTTATGATTTGCCATTTATCTGCAAATGGACAAATTTGAATTTTACAATAAATTTGGGTTTAAGGTTCATGGGACATTATGACTAAAATGGCCTCCTTTATGTTTTGGAATTAAGTCATGAATGAACATGAAGGTGTAACATCCTTCATCCACTTTCATGCTTATGCATGTGAGAAGATATGGTTGGGAAAAAAGTATTTAGTGTGCCACGGATTATGCAAGTTTTCCTACTAAAAAGAGGAGAGAGACCGGTAATTTTTAACAAACAAAATGAGTAAAAAATCCAGGAAATCACATTGTCAGATTTTTAAATAGTTTATTTGCAATTTATGGTGAAAATAAGTATTGAATCACCTACAAACCAGCAAGATTTCTACCTCTCACAGACATGTAACAAGGATCTTTCAACATGACAATGGCCCCAAACACACCGTCTGGGTAATGAAAGAGGGGCTTCGTAAGAAGCATTTTAAGGTCCTGGAGTGGCCTAGCTAGTCTCTAGATCTCAACCCCATAGAAAATCTTTAGTGGGAGTTGAAAATTTGTTTTGCCCAGTGACAGCCCCAAAACATGACCGCTCCAGAGGGAATTTGAAACCTATTTTTTATTCTGAATAAAATATTGAAATTTGAAACTTCCTATTTATTGCATTCGGTTTTTATTCACAATTTGCAGTGTCCCAACTTTTTTGGATTCCCGTTTGTGTTTAGAAGTTCACAGTTAGCATTGCTTTGTATTATGAACTGAAGGATAAGCTGTTTTCCTTTGGTGTGTTTAACAGTACAGATGGTTACTAGGGTCTCTATGTCACTAAAACACTGAAATTATAGGCTTCAGGTAAGTGCAGTTCATTTTACAGAGTCTGTAATTTAGAAAGCTTGAACTGACCTTATTGTCCGCTACTATTAGGATGAAAAGCTGTGCATATCAGAAACAAAGCGGGTCATTAATAAATCATCCTAAAGGAGAGTTTCCTTTGATTCTTTGATGAACATTTGATGTATGTTTTTTGGTTGTCTTGTTGAGCTCCATCAATGGAGTCAAGTACCATAAATCTCAGTTGTTCTCAAGCTTTGGGAGATGTATTAACCTTGAAATGTGTGTCCTGACTTGGGAACAAATATATTTTGTTTTTACTAGTCATTCACAGTCATGCACATGGCAGCATTAAAGGTACGTCCTAAATTCAGAAAGACATACCTTAGCGTTTAAGGTTGAGATACTAGAATTATGTATAGGTTGCAGTTAGTTTTAGAACCTACCAGCAAAATCCTGTGTGATTTTAGCCATCTGAGAGAAATCCAAAATGATTCCTATAATCTTACTCTGTTGTCTTTGATATGTAAATGTGCATGTTTTCTAGCAGCCAATAAACAGCTGCTGCGATCCGTGAACTTCTGGCAATGTCTAAAGATTTTAAACACTTTCCTGCATATGATGAAAATCTGATTATGCAAACTACCTATGGAAAATGTGGAAATGAGTCTAGTGGACAGTTCAGCAAGAAATGAAATGAAAGCACCTTCTTATGTGCGTCTGTTGTAATGTTTTTATCTGTTGTACAGTTTGACATTGTAACAACTGAGAGAAACTACAATGTAACATAGGGATCATGTTTATATATTCTCAAACAGCTCAAACATCACACCACCAACACCTCCTTCAGAACGTGCCTGGGCTCAGTCTGTATAGACTGTCTCAGAAGCAAGGAGGTTATAGGCAAGGATAAGATGGAATAAGATTTCCTAGTTGTAGTTCGTTCATTCATTCATCTTCTAAACCGCTTTTTGGCTAATTTGGGGTCACCGTGATCTGCTGGAGCCTATCCCTTCTCACGAAGGGCGAGAGGCAGGGGTACATCCTGGACAGGTCACCACTTCATAGGGCCACACATAAACAAACAACCACTAAAAACACACATTCACTCCTATGGGCTATAATGTACCTAATGTACATGTTTTTTGAGGAAACCAGAGTACCCAGAGGAAAGCTCGGGGCAAAAATGCAAAGACCCCTGGCCCGAAAATCAAACCCGTGACCTTTTTGTTGTGAGGCGACTTTTTGTTGTTGTTGTTATTATGGGTAAATATACATTAAAATAAATAGCTTCTGATATGTATTATTGGCTGTATCTTTTGTATCTATCATTTTCGTAGTTGTGGACACTGTCCCAATTTTCCCACCTTCTCAGCTCTTGTCTTTTCTTTGTGCCTGTCTGGTCCTCTCTCATATGCATGTCAATCTGACCCTCCCATTGTCTGATTAAAATTTTTTCAATTATATTCAGCCACTGATATGCCCAAATTGCTATCTGATGGCAGATTGATGAGGCATTGAGGTTGTGTTTTAGTGAGTGAGCAATGTGTTTGTTGGTGATTTACACAGTTGCACAGATGTACACACACACACACACACTCTTGCTGTTGACACACTGATAAAGGGATGAAATAGTGCCAACTGGTAGAGGTATTGTTCAGGCCTTCCACACTTTTCCTTTCCTCTGCTGATATGGCCATTTACACCGTATGTGTTTGTGCGTGTATTCCCTTAAACACCAAGACCAAATTACAGGTTTTAGTTTAGAAAAGAGGACACAAAAATTGCTTGACATTATCTATCACACCATGATCTTACATTATTACATGATTATATTTTATATTCTGTTTAGTAAAGGATTTTCAATGTTTACTTTTCATGACTTACAAAAGGCCAACATGCCTAACATCAAATTCATTCATTCATTCATTCATTCATCTTACCCGCTTATTCCCTAATTCTGGGTCTTGGTGGTTTGCTGGAGCCTATTCCAACATAGAAACAGGGATACACCCTGGACAGGTTGCCAGTCCATCGCAAGGCACACATAGACAAACAACCACTCACACACATTCACTCCGATGGGCAATTTAGAATCACCAATCAACCTAATGTACATGTTTTTGGACTGTGAGAGGAAACCGGGGTACCCAAAGGAAACCCACACAAGCACAGAGAACAAGCAGGGAACATTCAGCCTCCCATGAATTGAACCCGGGACTTTCTTGTTGTTAGGCAACCGTGCAAATCACTATCTCCCCGTGACGCCCAAAATCACATTTAAATTCACAATTTAAATCTGCCAAAAATTAACATACAAATTACAAAGGGTTATGTAGGTTATTCTAGATTGATAATTTTAGCACACAAAAGAAATAGGAGGTAGGTAGTAACACGTTTTATTTACTTTTACATTTAATAGAGTTTCATCAATACTTGTCTAGAACACATTCTCTCAAAGCAGCTGCAAAGTACAATTTGGGAAAAAAAATTACAAGTTGAAAGTTGAAGGTCTGAGACAAAGTAATTTTTAGTTGTAACTAGAAAACCAGTTCCAACATTTCCAGGATTTTTAGTGCTAAGATACTAAACCACATTCTCTGAACCTAATGTAATATAATGTAACAACCTAAACGAATTTTAAACCCTAAACAATTAGGAAAGATTGTTTGCAAATCCTTGCAGTCCTTTTTCAAAAACCCATGGGCAAAAAAGCCAAAACCAAAGCCAAGTTTTCTGAGCTGGTATTGTAGGATACATATTATTTCATTTTCATTATCATTTTTCATATTTCAAGTTTTTAGTACATACCAAACTTGTATGTGATTTCTTTTTCGTGTGTGTTTTATCTATTAACTGACCTCCAGCAGAGCTATGCACAACAGTAAGCACATTCTCAGCAAAAGACTTACACACAGAAATACATAGAAATCTTAAATCACTTAACACTCTTTTTTGACCACCATGCCAAGTTCCTTACAACACAGCCCAAGACCGCACAAGAAATCATTAATTATTTCCAAGCACCTAGTCTGCCAGAAATGTAAATATCCATTGTCATTTGAGATTGTGTATGGTTTTATCAATGTGCTCTTGTGAAAAATTAGGTGTCATGATCATAAACAGTGGAGCTTTTGCAGCACAAAGGTTTGCAAATCTCCATTCTCAACTTGGGTTGTCCTTTTCCTCTTTAGTCCGGATGACATGGCATCAAGCCAGTTTAATTTATGCAGGCTCTTTGCAAGGATGGATTCGCCATTTAAGAAGCATATTAACTTGCAGTCTTGAGATGTGCAGTGCTATGACCAGATAAAGTGAGGCAAAATATTATATGGTTTCCAAATGTTTTTGTTCTTATTGTTTTTGTTCAGATTGTATTTAGAATGTTCAGATTTTGGGCGGCACGGTGGCGTAGTGGATAGCACAGTCGCCTCACAACAAGAAGGTCCCGGGTTCTGTGCGGAGTTTGCATGTTCTCCCTGCGCTTGCATGGGTTTCCTCAGGGTACTCCAGTTTCCTTTCACAATCCAAAAACATGTAGATTAGGTGGATTGGTGATTGTAAATTGTCCATAGGAGTAAATGTGTGTGTGAATGGTTGTTTGTCTATATGTTCGCACTGCGATGGACTGGCGACCCATCCAGCGAATTCTGGAATAAGTGGGTAGGAAGATGAATGAATGAATGAATGAATGAATGAATGAATGAATGAATGTTCAGATTTTCATTTTGACATGCTGATGATGCTTGGAGTATTGCATGACTTGACTGTGTTTAAATAAATGTAGATTTCTGTAAAAAAAAAAATTATTATAATTTAAAAAATTAAAAACTAGACTAAATCATTTTCTAATGATTTAGTCTAGTTTTTAATTTTTTCTCTTTTTTTCCAAAAAAGTTGGAACAGATAGCAATTTATTAGGTCAATTAGCAATAAATTTTTGCCAATTATTTTATAATTGGGTATAAAATGACCTTCTCAGAGTGCAGTGTCTCTCAGAAGTCAAGATGGGCAGAGGGTCGTCAATTCCCCCAGTGCTGCGGTGAAAAATATCAGAAAGGAGCTTCTAATGAAGAAAAATTGCAGAGTTTGAAGTTATCGTCTACAGTGCATAATATCATCTAAAGATTCAGAGAATCTGGAACAAGTGGATAAAAGCATGTTCCAGAAGCGCAGGCATTTTCTCTGGGCCAAGGGTTATTTAAAATAGACTGCGGCATGACCATAGACATGTCGCAATGGAAGTGGAAAACTGATCTGACAAATCAAAATTTGAAGTTCTTTTTGGGAAACTGAGACGCCATGTCATCCGGACTAAAGAGTAAAAGGACAACCCAAGTTGTTGTCAGCGCTCATTTCAGAAACCTGCATCTCTATTGTTGCATGAGTGCATGTGGTATGGGCAGCTTACACATCTGGAAAGGCACCTTCAATGCTGAAATGTATGTGCAAAATAAATATTTAAATTTGAAACTTCCACATCATTGCATTCTGTTTTTATTCAGAATTTGTACAGTGTCCCAACTTTTTGGGAATAGGGTTTGTATATACTGTTAATTTTATGAAGTAATCTAAAGGTGCAAAATAATTATAGCACAGCATACGAAATATGCTTTAACATAGTTTTAGTTCTATGACAGATCTTAAAGGGGGCACAATTAATGGTATTTAGACTAAAATCATCTACATTTATATTTACATTTACAGCATTTGGTAGATGCTTTTATCCAATGCAATTTACATTTAATCTAATTTGTACAACTGAGCAACTGGGGGTTAAGAGCCTTGCCCACAGTGGTTGCTTGGTAGAGCTGGGAATTGAAGCCCGGTCTTTCTGGTATCAGTTATGTGTTGCCCTGAGATGGACTGGCGACTCGTACAGGGTGTACCCCCGCCTCTCGCCCTATGTGTGCTGGGATAGGCGCAGCAGACCCCGTGACCCCGGAATCGGGAATAAGCGGGCAAGAAGATGTATGAATGAATGAATGAATCATAGTTTATTGATTGATTATGTAAACAAAACATTAACAAGCAGTAAGTGTTTATCATCAGGTCAGGATTTCTCTCAGGGGCTTGTTTCCCAGGTCTTTTTAATTAGCTCATTAGCTATATAATTTCTTGGGTACCAAATAGACTCACAACCATAGGCTATAGAGAAACGGAAACACATCTCTGAATGGGCTTGGAGAAAATAAAACGGAAAGGTGCAAAATGCAACAGTGTGCCATGATGTTTGCAATTTCAGATTTGATAATTTGTAGTTTGTGATGCTAAATAAGCAATCATAATCTTGAAGATGTTTACTTGATCTAAATTTGATTTAAATGAATTATTTAGATTTATAATGTTTCTAGAATTTATTGGTTACTGAAATGGTTAGATATACACTAACAGAGATAAATGTAAAAAATGTTTTCTATGTAAAGATTTTTAAGGCAGCGCTGTTATAACAAAGTGTAGTAATTTGTCATGCATGTCACTATTCTGCAAAAGGCTCTTTTGAAAGCATAAAATATTATTAAAAATGTAATTTAACTATCTCTTTATGGTGAATAAACAATTCAGTACTCTAATACAAATAAAATACAGACATTAAAGGGATGTCTTTAAGGACCTTCAACTCAACTTTTCTTTATGGCAGTGTTGACATTTGGATTGCTCTCCCACAATCAACATAAACATTACAGATAAATACACATACAGAACTATAGCAATTGTACAAACACTGGAAAACAGTGCTGCAGTATAGAGCTGAAAGAAAGGAATAGTAGGAACATCAGTTCCCCAGGGAATGAAAGAACAGTGTGCAGATCCGTTTTTACCCCTACAGAAGTGGAGTAGGCTAATGAGAAACACAGGTCCACTTTCACTATGCTTTGTGTGTTTAAGCACTGTTTGTATGTCGCTCTGGACAAGCGCGTCTGCTAAATGCTGTAACTGCATAATAAATTATAACACTTACACCAAGATTGTATTTGTTACACCGACTGAGATTATTAATGCTGTAATTTAACAAATGCTGTGGATGCATGTTTCTGTTTGCTATTTTTCATTTTTAGTACTGCACCATTTTAATCAGCATTTATAATCCAATTCAGCTATCAGGATGGTTCAAATTAACTATTAGTCGATCTGCTAGTGTTCTGCTAGCACTCTATGCCTTTTTCTGCAAGGCTGTGGTGATTTTCCCCATTCAGCTCAAGCGTATCAGTGATATCAAATGATGGTGTCTGATAAAAAAAATCTAGACATTCCAGCGTATCAGGGGTATTAATTGGAGTTGCGGACAAAGCTCTATGAAAGACATTCGTTTTCATGAGAGCTACACATTCCAAAAGAGTTGGGACGGGTAGCAATAAGAGGCCGTAAAAGTTAAATGTACATATAAGAATCTGCTGGAGGACCAATTTGCAATTTATTAGGTCAATTGGCAACATGATTGGTATAATATAAATAAAGGTTAAAGATTATTTTAATTCAGTACTTATGTTCACGTAGTTGTTAATTAATTAATAAATTAGGCAGTATTATGTAGAAAACCATGACCAGTGGTACATACTTATTTTAGTCTTTCTCTTTCTCATTTAATGGCTAAATGTAGGGAATTCATCATGCAAGCGTTCTCAATTTGCCTGTTTAACTGAGGAGATTTTTCTAGATCATCTTATCTATCTGTGCACTTTGGAGAAAAATCCTTCACCTGCGCATTTTGTCTTTTTTCCCTGAACCTATGATGTTGGAACACAAACCAACCGTGTGGTTTCTCCTGATTCCACTGGAAACCCTGGGCTGCTCTGCTGCAGTTAAAAGGCTCCGTTGGCATTTCCCACACTAACAGTGTGTCTCCTCTTCCTGTGTTATCACTATCCCTGTTTTCAGGCAAAAAAAACAGGCAAATCTTTCCTTTCTTCAGTCATTCCTCCTTTTTCTTCACCACTTTCCTTACCTGCTAATTGCGGGTCCTTTTCAATAAAGATGTTCCTTTCTATAATTTTTTGTATTTTATCTATGCCAATTCATTTCAAACACACAGCATTTGTTTTTGTTTTTTTAGTTAAGAAATTTTTATAGCACACAGTCTCTATCATCTGTCTTTTCTTTCTTAGCTCCATTTTGTTTCTCCATCTTGGTGTTATCCTAATATGTATATATTTTAGTTATTTTTTAATGGACAACAGACATGCTTTCTTGACTGTCGCCTTTTTTAAGTTTGTATTTCCATAATATGTTCATTGGCATTATTAAGTTAGTCATTAAGCTCCCCTTTAGCTCTTTGTAATTGGCAGTCAAACAGGTGTCAGTGACTATTATAGGAGTATGAATGACAGAATATAGTCCTTTTCCACAACTCCCATTTTTTCCCCACACATAGAGCATAAATACTACCAGAGCAAAGTATTTTGATGCTAAAATTGACTGATAGTCTGGGACAAATCAGACTATTACTTGGTGGATGAGTGGCCAAAATGGAATGTGTAAATTAACATCCTGCATTTCTGCCACAATCACACATTTACGATTAGTGTTTCTAAAGTAGAACTGTTGATGTGTGGATGGAAAAATATTCTAACAGAAATGTTGTTTTCCTTATTTCTGTGTATAATTAGGCTGAGTGACCAAGGATCTTAGTAGTAAAAAAATATCTCAATTGCTCATTTATAACTCTGTGAACTAATATGCTTTAGTTTAATCTATACATGTCAACACAGCAGTAATAAGTCTCTGTAAAAGGGCATATATTTTAGTGGGGGTTTTTTTATTATGAATGTATGTCTACATGATCTAGAAAAAGTGTAGATAAGTGTGTGTGTGTGTGTGTGTGTGTGTGTGTGTGTGTGTGTGTGTGTGTGTGTGTGTGTGTGTGTGTGTGTG
>JAOTRA010092160.1:0-11827 GCA_026260255.1 Pseudolaguvia tuberculata
TGTGTGTGTGTGTGTGTGTGTGTGTGTGTGTGTGTGTGTGTGTGTGTGTGTGTGTGTGTGTGTGTGTGTGTGAGAGGTTGTGCATCTATGTGTGCCCTGCAACGGACTGGCGACCTTAAATTATTTTTAGTTTCTGTTAGTTTTAGGCTCCTCTGTTAAATCTTTATATTGCTGTATAAATAAAAGTAGTGATGTCTTGTTAACAACATAGCATATACCTTATCATATAAACATGCTAATAACTTGCATCAGTTCTAAACAATGGGATGGCACGGTGGCGTAATGGTTAGCATGGCCGTCTCACAATAAGAAGGTACCATGTCCAATTAGCTGGATTTTCCCCAAGTACTCCGGTTTCCTCCCACAGTCCAAAAACATGTATATTAGATTGAATGTTCCTTCATTGATCTTCTTACCCGCTTATTCCCTAATTAAGGGTCACAAGGGTCTGCTGGTGCCTATCCCAGCTCATATAGGGCGAGAAGCATGGATTGCCAGTCCGTCGCAGGGCCATCGTAGATTGATTGATGATTCCAAAATTAAATCTAATTTGAATGGGTTTGTTTGTCTATATGTGACCTTGCAAAGGACTGGTGACCTTCTTTGACTTTTTTGACTTGACCTGTTCAGGCTGTACCTCTGCCTCTCACCCTATGTGCACTGGGTTAGGCTCCAGCAGACCTTTGTGACCCCGAATTAGTGAATCAACAGGTTAAAAGATGAATGAATGAATGACTTCTAAACATTTACTACTGTTAACTACTGTTCTATAGTGGGCGGCACGGTGGTGTAGTGGCTAGCACGGTTGCCTCACAACAAAGAGGTCCCGGGTTCGATTCCCAGACGGGGGATCTTTCTGTGCAGAGTTTACATAAAGTTAAAGTTACAGCATTTGTCGGACGCTCTTATCCAGAGCGACTTACATTTGGCCTCTTTTTTACAACTAAGCAATTGTGGGTTAAGGGTCTTGCTCAAGGGCCCACAGTGGTGGCTAGGAATCGAACCTCTGTCTTTCGGGTATTAGTCCAACACCTTAACCACTTAATATATATATATATATATAAAAACAAACCTTGTCTAAACCTACAGCTGTTTTAGTTACTCATCTATCATACATTTGCTTTTCCATCGCAGAGAAATGACCACAGCAGGAGCTCTACATCTATCTTTTTCTTGTCTCACTGTAACATTCAGTTGTTAGGTTGCCTTGGTTTGGCTTTGGTTTTATCATTAATTCTAATAAAACAAGTCCAACCACTCAATAAAAAAAATTCGTAAAATGCATAATAAAAATGGCCATCGATGTTGAGGACTTTGTCCTGATGTGTATGTTTAGGGTCTGTAAAGTCCCGTGCTGCTTTGTTCTCGACAAGTGCCGTAATAAGGGTCCATAATTAGCCTCCTATAATGAGATCTACTTGAAGAAAATCAGCTCAGTAATTAGCGAGTGACTTGATTTTTTTTTGGGGGGGGGGGAGCGGCTTTGTTTTCTGCCTCTCAAGGTCGTTGATTGTCTTTAAGGACAAATGCAAAATCACAAACGCGTCAGAGACTGGCATAAGGACATAGTGACAGCTTAGTGTGCGTAATTCCATCTATGTCTGTTCGTATTACAATAACAATCGACTCACCTTTAATAATAGTTTGGTAGGTTTATGCGAGAAAAAAAACCTGCCTAATATTTTAAGTGATCCAAGAAACCCACTTTATTTTGTCCCGTACATGATTATACACAGTATAACATATAATTCTTTGCTATTGTATAGCACCCCTGGAGCAGGGAGGGTTAAGAGTCTTGCACAAGGACCCAACAATGGTGAATTTGACCCTAGGTCTTCCTTGGCAGTGGTGGGGCCTGAAACCAGGTCTTCCTGGTCTCCAGATGTTTGAGCCAAGATGATAGCTTGGGTCAGTCTATTTAGTCAGTTTATTATACTGGTAACAGGCAATTGTGCCAATTAACCATAAGTAAATGTTTAATGGTGTTGCTTTAATAATGTATACATTGCTTTTGATATCAATAAAAATCTATGGATCTTATAATGACCAAAGCTATAAACTAGCATCTGTATTTAAAGACTTTCCAGTTAGCTAAAATGTTATTTTTCTAACATTCATTCATTCATTCATTCATTCATTCATTCATTCTTTTTACCCGCTTATTCCCAAATACGGGATCACAGGGGTCTGCTGACACCCTGGACGGGACGCCAGTCCATCTCAGGGCAACACATAGACAAAGAACCATTCACACACACATTCACTCCTATGGACAATTTACAATCACCAACCCACCCCATCTGCATGTTTCTGGACTGTGGGAGAAAACCGGAGCACCCGGAGGAAACCCACGCAAGCGCGGGGAGAATATTTGTTATATTCATTTATTTATTCATCTTCTATCCTTATAGCTTATTCCCTAATTTTGGGTCTGCTGGAGTTTTTCCCAGTGAACATCCTGGACATACACACACTCACTAATCACTAATCAACCTAATGTATATGTTTTTGGATTGTGGAAAGGAGCACCCAGAGAAAAGTGGTAGCTTGGTGTTGGACTAATACCAGAAAGACCGGGGTTCGATTCCAATCTACCACTGTGGGCCTCTGAGCAAAGGCCCTTAACCCCCAGTTGCTCAGTTTTAAGTCATTCTGGTGTCTGTCCAATATTGTAATTTTAGAACTCATGCAAGCACCGGGAGAACATACAATACAACTCTGCACATAAAGACCTTTGGCCTGGGAATCGAACCTAGAACCGTTATTTATTATATTGACATTTCTAAATATTTATGTGATACGTAACATCATTATTATCAATAGGGTTTACAACTATCTATTCCTTTTCACTAGTAGAAAGATTCCTCTGCTGTCAGGACATATTGACTTGCATTTACAAAGGTTAAGTCTTTTTATTTCTATTGACACCCAAGGAAGTAATCAGACTTTGTGTGTTTTAGTTTATGTGTTTTTCTCGTCAGTCCAACATTAAAGATGTAATTGTTTTACACAGATATTACTGGGGATTCAACTCTAGAAGCCTGCTGACCACAGATTTTCTACAGCCACATGCTTCTCTAGCGTATTATCTCCGCTTGTGGTGCTTTTACTGGGTCGTGATGGCCAGTTATATTTTTAGCAGTTATTTTTACTCACACACACACACACACACACACACACACACACACCAAATGATCCTGCCCTGTCTGCAAAATTACAGCTCAATAAAAGGCTTTCGGGGGAGACAGAGCATCAGGAGGAATTGATTTTGCTTCATTTAAAACCTACGGGAAATGACTTACCAGGAATCTCATGCTAATGTAGCGCTAGATTTTAATGCCACGTCACCCTACCGTAGCTACACATTTACTATATTGGGGAATTAAAATGGAAAACATAATCGATATCGTAGACAAACATCAAACATAAACAACTCTAAATGCTCGATGGATTTTAGACTCACACAAACTTAACAAGCACATTTTATTTTCAATATATCGTCCATCTATAAACCTGCTTATTCCCTTATTCGGGGTCACAGTTTGCCTGTCCATCACAGGGCCAACTATGCAAGCATAGAATATGCAAACTCCGCATAGACCTCTTGCCCAGGAATCAAACCCCGCTCTGAGACACCCATGCTAAATTCTAGGCTACCATTCCGACTTACTTGTTGAACTGTGTCCCTTAAAATGTAGTGCTGTAAAGGTGGCTGTGTTTCTTGAATTGACCATATATTGTATTGTATATCGGTGGATCTAATATTGCAAAAGGTGCAATAATTAGAGCGTGCAATGGTGCAGTCTATTGCTACAGACTTCTGTCAGCTGTTGAGGAGTCTGATGGCAGATGGAAAGAAAGAGTTCCTCAGTCTGGTGGTTCTGATGGTTTTGCCTGATATCCAATCATTTTAAAAGACTTGAAAAAAAACCCATAGAGGTTTAGTTATCAATTTACCATATGCAATGTGTGGTACTATTTACCTGAACAAGGCAGACGTTTGATTGATCTTAGAGTGACACTCAGTATATTGATCTTGAATGCCCCCGTGATGTCTCGGCTGGCCACGGAGAAGCCCTCATCACAAGATGTTGCAGGTATATCCTTCTGTTTATTTGTTCAAACAGCAGTGTTTATGTGGGACCGATTAGGTCTGGATTTCTTTATCTTAAACAGGGTAGTAGGAAATATCGCATTAAGCATGGACTATTGATTATTTTTTTCAGAGGATCTGGGTTCAAGCCTTATTACGGTCATTGTCGGTCCTCTAAGTAGGTTCCTTAATAGAGGTACTGTATCATGGCTGACTTCCTAATCAGAAATAAAAACATTGTCACATATACATCATGTTGTAGTGGTGACTGAAGGTGTTAGGCTGCTCCCCCAATCTTCTTTCATAGCACTAATGTTGCCTTCACATGTTCTTAACAGTCCATAGTCGAGTCCCTTGTCAGTGTTTTGTTCTGTGTGTTGCTGTTTTATGGAGTCTTTAACAGTGTACACCTGTTCCTGTCTCACGTCCTTGTCTCTCTCTCTCTCTCTCTCTCTCTCTCTCTCTCTCTCACTCACTTTTATTTAAATTCTGTAAAGGTTAGTCCAGTGCCGACGGATGAAGACATAAGCAAGCTGTCGGTAGGTCCCGTTTCTGTCTCTTGTCTGCATGTCTCCTAGTGTGTTTTATGTTTGTGTCTTTTGTGTGAAGGTTTCTTTACTTGATGCTTTCCAATTTAGGAAAATAAGTCAAAACAAGATAAAAGATTTTGGTTAGTTAATTATTTCATTCATATGGTGACAGTGTGTAGAAACAGTCAAAAAGAAAATCCAACTTATGGGAATAATTACAAGTATAAAACTCACGAACTCAAACTGTATCAAAAACGCTATTGGAACACTTCTGCGTGACCTCAGTCTAAAGCACATCTACAATCAGTCCAGTGAAAAGCATGTCCCGGTGCGTGATAAAAGCAACCAGGAATAATAAAGATGCATCCAGCTGCGAACCAGATAAGAAATATGATCGAGGCCGGCGCTGTGATGTAGTGGGTTAAGCACAATTGCACCCTGGCAGCCAGGGTTTAATTCTTGGTTGGGTCCTTTCTAATACCACCTCATCTCTCTCTAGCTTGCCAATTTAATCTCTGTATGTCCTATAAATGAAGACAAAAAAAGATGCAATCAATGCTTTAGTTTGTGATTTATTACAAGCAGCAAAGACAATAATTATTTGTCCAGAGCACTGGTATTTAGCCTTTGTGAAGACTATCTGTGCTCAATACAAGCTACTTTCACTGGCCATCCCCTGGTCCTGCGTGGCTCCAGTGCTGCTATGGCTGAGGCTCGGCATGCAGTCGGATACTTCCCTATCTTACTTTTCATCTGTTAGCTCAATTTAGCGCAGGTAGTAGAAGTGCGTACTTTGGTTTCCTCCCAGTCAGAGAGTTAGGAACTTTATCCATCTTCTTGTGACTCTGAATGAGCAGAGCTATTTGTTGATTCAATAATAGAACTGATGCTAACAGGGTATCTGTCATCTGGTTTGGTGTCATCGTTTAATGCACAGAAACTACACACCAAGCTCCCAGTTGCCTTGTTTAAAGATGAGACAGGTCTTCTAATTTTCATCATAGGTATACCTCAAGTATAATAGACAAAACAATCCAGACATTTTTTAAAGAATTTATTTGCAAATTATGGTCGAAAATAAGTATTTGGTCACCTACAAAACAGTAAGATTTCTGGATCTCACAGACCTGTAACTTCTTCTGTAAGAGGCTCCTCTGTTCTCCACTCATTCACCTGTCCACAACCTCAAAATGTCACACTCCAAAGCTGAATACAATGGCAGTCAAAGGATACCAGAAACTAAATTGTAGACCTGCATCAGGCTGGGGAGACTGAATCTGCAATAGGTAAGCAGCGTGGTATGAAGAAATCAACTGTGGGAGCAATTATTAGAAAATGGAAGACATACAAGAGCACTGATAATCTCCCTTGTTCTGGGGCTCCATGCAAGATCTCACCCCATGGGGTCAAAATGATCACAAGAACGGTGAGCAAAAATCCCAGAACCACGTGGGGGGATCTAGTGAATGACTTGCAGAGAGCTGGGACCAAAGTTACCAAGGCTACGATCAGTAACACAGCTCTCTGGGCCAAAATTCCAGCAACAGTGTGTGAAAACCTTGTAAAGACTTACAGAAAACATTTGATCTCTGTCATTGCCACCAAAGTATTCATATAAACTTTTTCTTATTGACCAAATACAAATTTTCCACCATAATTTGCAAATAGGCAGCGCGTTGATGTAGTGGTTAGCATGGTCGCCTCACAACAAGAAGGTCCTAAGTTCAATTCCCGGGCCGGGGAACTTTCTGAGTTATTCTCCCCGCGCTTGTATGGGTTTCCTCCAGGTAAACCCCGTTTAATTCTCTCATAGTTGAGGTCTACCTTTGATGAAAATTACAGGCCTCTCTCATCTTTTTAAGAGGGAGAACTTGCACAATTGGTGGCTGACTAAATACTTCTCAGCTCCACTGTATGAAACCTACCATTTGCTCTACTCATTGCCTCCCAGGAAATTTCCATTGGGGCTTCTCTAGCAGACATTTACCTTGCAGCTGGGCCTTTCCAAACACATTTATTTGTCTGAATTTACAAAATGGATCTGGCTTTGAACCTGCAGGTCCCTTGGTCCATAAAAAGGGGACATAAACACCTTCACTATGATATCATGGGCATTCTTGTTCCAATAGCGTTTTTAATGCAGCTCACCTTCCTAATGGGGAATGTCTCTGGGTTACTTACAGTATGTAACCATGGTTCCCAAAGATGCTGCATCTCTTGCCTTACCGTGGTAGACCTGTCAGCACTACATCAGCACTAGATGTTGAACTAGTATCCTGCCGGATGCTTTTTTAAAAATTTCTGGATGTTTCTGTCACCTGCCTGGGATGTGTCACTCTTTTGTTGGATCGATTACACATGTGCTTTATACTGAAGTCACACGGATGCAGTCCCATAGCATTGTTGATGCAGCATCTCATCAGTTCTCTCTCAAAACGTATCTAATAGAAATCTATTGCCTTCTTTCCACAGCTGTTTCATTCAATAGTTAAGATTATTAATATAAATATGATATAAATATAAAGACATAAAAATGATTTTAATCTATCTTAGCTTATAATATTTCAAGGTTTTTATTTTAGGCTTAAATTTGACAATATTACAATAATTTGCCCTTAAACAGCTTTATGTTTATGAATAAGATTTGTCAAACACACACACACACACACACACACACACACACACACACACACACACACACACACACATACACACACACACCTGCATGAGTCTCTGCAGCTGACTCCTTCAAATATCGCTAACGTGTTGCCATGGCATCAAGCTGAACAGTGGCCTTTACTCCCGCTGCAATGCCAAGCTGCATTTTTACTACTGCTTGTTGTTCCCTATCCCTAATCCCTACACACTATTCCCTACACCTTATACACAGACACTCGCTGCTGTATTTGAACATTTTTAGCAGTAATAGTAAAGGGCGGTTTGATTGACATGGTTGATTCTCATCCTATCATAGGCCAAACCTCGGTTGCAGAGAGGTGGGAGCTCTGCGTCGCTGCACAACAGTCTGATGAGGAACAGCATCTTTCAGCTTATGATCCACACACTAGACCCGCTTAGCGAAGGTATCTCTCTCTCTCTCACACACACACACACACACACACACACACACACACACACACACACACACACACACACACACACACACCATCAAGTGTGCACACTGCTGTAATGAATTTACAAAAATGGTTAAAAACATTTTGACACTTAATTTTAATTAAAATTAATAACTGATTAAGTTTACAAACCACAAATGTACTGTGAGCGTCAGTACAATAAAATTACAAAGATATTTATATTTTTATGATTATTATTAAAGTAAGGATTAAATAATTTTGTCTGGATTGCGGCTTCTAAAACGTATACCATTATGCTGGTCTTGTTTTTTTAAGCAAAACTTTTTTTTTTATTATATATTACAGTTTATAAGAATAATCACATTAAAATGTTTTAATTTTCATTCTTTCTTATCCACTTATTCCATAATTCGGAGTCACAGGGATTTGCTGGAGCCTATCGCAGAACACACAGGGCGAGATGCAGGGGTACACCCTGGACAGGTCGCCAGTCCATCGCAGGGCCAAACATAGACGAACAACCACACACACACACACACACACACACACACACACACACACACACATTAACTCCTATGAGTGAATTTAGCAATTTAGAATCACCAATCAACCTGATGTTTCTGAACTGTAGGAGGAAACATGCAAACTACGCACAGAAAGATCCCCGCCCCGGAAATCGAACCCAGGACCTTCTTGTTGTAGTGCTAACCACTGCACCACCACATCACCCATGTTTTCATTTTAATGAATGAATTAGTTTAGTTTTTTTAATATATATTTTATCTTTAACAATTAAATAAAGATAATAGCAAATTAGGCGCAGTGGCGTAGTAGTTAGCACAGTCACCTCACAACAAGAAGGTCCCGGGTTCGATTCCCGGGCCGGGAATCTTTCTGTGTGGAGTTTGCATGTTGTGTGGGTTTCCTCCAGGTACTCCGGTTTTCTCCCACAGCCCAATAACATGTTCATTAGGTTGATTAGTGATTCTAAATTGTCCATAGGAGTGAATATGTATGTGTGTGGTTGTCTGTGTGGGGCCCTGTGATGGACTGGAGACCTATCCAGGGTGTACCCCCGTCTCTCCCTCTTTGTGAGCTAGAATATTCACCAGCAGACCCCCGTGACCCGGAACTAGGGAATATAAAATAAAATAAGATTATGAGGTTTTTGGCTTGTTGTATATAAATCTAATGAACTTTATTTCTGAGACCTTAATGCAGTTTTAAAGGATGAGTCATAGGTTGTTCACGTGCTTGCATGGGTTTATTCTTGAAAGTTTGACTATTATGTAGCGTGTGGTGGTGTAGGCGGTCTCGGGTTTCATCCCCAGATGAGGAGTCTCTCTCCGTGTGGAGTTTGTATGTGTTCTTTCTACAGTCCGAAAACATCTGCATTATGTGTTGTTAATTGCCTATTCTAAATTGCCTAATGGAGTGAGTGTGTGTGGTTGTTTGTCTTTGTGTGACCTTGTGGTGGACTGGCGACCTGTCTAGGCTGTACTAAGGACTATTGTGTCATTTTGCAGGAATTGATGTAATATTTGATTATAATATTTTACATAATAAAGATAATCATTTATAGCAATAAAGGCTGTAATACTAATGTCCACTAGAGGGAGTGAAATGGAAAACAATAAAAGTCATTACATTGCAAAGGACTAAGCAAGAATGAGAATCTGATTACGTGAAACTGCAGCAAGAAAACTTGAAACAAGATAATTAAAGGTTAACCTTAAATCACATGCTTTACAGATTTATATACACACTCATGTCTGCACTAATTAAATATAAATACGTTATGTTCTAAAAAGTAGGAGGAGCTTACTTCCGCTACATTGGACAGTCGCCAAAGGAACTAGTTTTTGCTGATCTCCTTTTCAGAGTTTTGCTAATGATCCCGTAGTAATGCTTCTACTTTAATTGCTATGCTTTTTCTCTCTCTGCTTTCTGTCCTTCTATTTCCTCAGAATTCGCTGATTCTGGTGAGTGAGTTATTCTTTACACTTTGTCTTCTTTTCTATTTCCCTGCCGGTGTCCCAGTGTTGTGTGATTAATGACTCTGTGTGACTGTCATCAATCACATTGTTTCTCCATATTTCATTTTGATTGTTTCTTCTCGCTGCCATCCATTGTTATCCGCATGTGTGTGTTGATGTGGGAACCCATGTCCGCACACCCCCCCCCCTCTTTCTCCCATGTGTACGCTTCGACTGGTCCATATGGAGCTGAGCTCAGATGAAATCAGATTTGTTGAATAATTTACGGAGGGCAGATGAAGCCACATGGCGGGACACGGTATGAGATCATCGCCACTGACTGTCTGAATAAAGTGCGACAGGTTCGTCCGTCCAGACATTCGGTCTGATGAATCGAGTGCTCCAGTGATTTATTAAAGATAAAAAGAATAATCTTTGGACTTTTTCAGACACTAAAGGATAAATAAAGGATAAGTGGACCACAGTTCGGTTCACATTGTCAAACCGTTTAAAAAGTTGTGTTACTGTGCAGCAGGAAGGACATTCTGCAGGATGTCGGTGTCTTCATTTGCACCAACCGGCTAAGTCGCAACCACTCAGCATCTGTCTGTCTGTCTGTCTGTCTGTCTGTCTGTCTGTCTGTCTGTAAAGGTTATGACAGTGAGGAAATTTTTCACCGGTCATTGAACCTAAGACTATCATCGTATCACCGTGGTGTACATACGTAACATAATAAAGATGTCATGTCAACTGTCTCAAATGACATTTTACTCCTGCTGCTGATCTGTGATGTGTTCCGTCCTCAGCATCAGCCTATCAGCAGATCAGAATTTCATGTTAACTGTAAATCTCGCTGTATTTTACTATAATATTACTAATTTAGTGTGGTGCGGTGGTGGTTAGCATAGTCGCCTCACTACAAGTAGGTCCCGGATTCGATTCCCGGGCCGGGGATCCCAACTGTACGGAGTTTGCATGTTCTCCCCGTGCTTGCATGGGTTTTCTCTGGGTACTCTGGTTTCCTCCCATTGTCCACAAACATGTACATTAGGTTGATTGGTGAGTGAAAATTGTCCATAGGAGTGAATGTGTGTGTGAGTAGTTGTTTGTCTATGTGTAGTCCTGCGATGGATTGGAGACCCATCCAGAGTGTATGCCGTGCCCTATGTGAGCTGGGATAGGCTCCAGAAGACTCATGTGACACCGAAGTAGGGAATATGCGGATAAGAAGATGAATGAATGAATGAATGAATGAATGAATGAATGAATATTACTAATTTACTATCATACAATCCTATATGGATTATTGAATACTAATAAAGAATATTAAAATACTGTACTGTAGAACTAGTCTAAAGAATGCAACCGCTTATGATCAAATGCATGAGCATGTCAGCGTGCTTGGGGATAAGACGCCAATGCGGCCTAGTAACAATTCAGCAGTGGAAACCAGACATTCAGCAGTAGAAACCAGATGTTCTGCAGTAGAAACCAGATGTTCTGCAGTAGAAACCAGATGTACTGTTGCACTGAATCTGCAAAGACGTTCATGTGTATCTTGTTGCAGGGCTGGTTGTTGTGTTGTAGCTCTCACACCAAATGTCACCATCTCTAAAAATGTTTACTCTCGATTTATACCTTATACTGTAAAGCCTACGTTAATAGTGCCCCCTATTGGTAGCAGATGTGTTGTGAAGTCTATTCTATTCTCTAATTACCAGTACATTTAATTTACAAAAGCATTTAGTCATTGATAAACAAGCCCAATACTTAATCAGAAGGTTGTAAGTTCAATTCTCAGGATTGACACGATGCTGGGGATCTCGACTGCTCAGTCATTTTTTAATAATATGACCATGAGTCTCTCTAGATAGATCTGCATCTGTATGAGCTTGTGATTCAGTTCATCCAGCTTGTCGATTGGTTTTGCTTATTACTAATGAGAACAGACAGATATTGACACACACTCGTTTTCACACAGCCAGAGCAGAGCACCATGTCCCAGAATTAATAAAACTGTGAATCACAGACAGTACAAACCAGACAAGATACGCATTGTGTGTGTGTCTGTGTGTGTGTGTGTGTGTGTGTGTGTGTGTGTGTGTGTGTGTGTGTGTGTGTGTGTGTGTGTGT
>JAOTRA010092169.1:0-25684 GCA_026260255.1 Pseudolaguvia tuberculata
CACACACACACACACACACACACACACACACACACACACACACACACACACACACACACACACACACACACTTCCCTCAAATACTAACAGAGCTTTGGTGGAATGTTTGCAGTCTCGTTAAAGCTTTAGTCATTGCTTTTTCTGCATCCATAGAAAATGTATCTCTTTTCGAGAGATAACAATGACACAGTAGGCGGCAAATCATTTTCTTAGGCAAAACTTAAACGCTTGTATTGCGAGTGAAGGCTTACATCGCATAACAGAGTTTCGCTTTACATTTACATACTGTCTGTGCCAATTGACAGGAACCCTTGTTTAGTGCAACTTAGATTTATCTTCTTTATACATCTGAGCATTTAAGGGCTTAATGCTTAGGGGCCCTCAGCAGTAACCTATCCAATAGTTGAAGGTTCATTTTCTAGTTGGTTGTTTTGGAGTAAAAACAGATGTGCATTCATATTTAAAATTTTTGTAGCACAACTGTGCAGCTAAAGCTCTCTTTCGCTAAATAAGACTCGAGGACAAAACAAAATCAAGACAGGAAGGAAAATTCGAAGTCACTATTTATGTTTTGACAAATGGTCTGTAAATGACTTTACATATTCCAGTCAGACAGCTATCTATCATCTGTCTCTGTCTGTACGTCCATCCACAGATTTTTACCAATCTTAATTTCAAAATATTACTTGAATGAATAAAATTAATCTCCCCGCGCTTGCACGGCTTTCCTCCGAGTGCTCCGGTTTCCTCCCACAGTCCAAAAACATGCAGATTAGGTGGATTTGGTATTCTAAATTGTCCATAGGAGTGAATGTGTGTGTGGGAATAATTGTTTGTCTATGTGTTGCCCTGAGATGAACTGGTGACCCGTCCAGGGTGTACCCCTGCCTCTCGCCCTATGTGTGCTGGAATAGGCGCAGCAGACCCCCATGACCCCTGGATTCGGGAATAAGCGGGTAAGAAGATGAATGAATGAATGAATGAATGAATATAATTAATTCATCTTCTAACCTGCTTATTCTTTAATCAGTGTTATGGGGTATGCTGGAACCTATACCAGCGCATACAGGGCAGGGGTACACCCTGGACAGGTCACCAGTCCATCGCAGGGCCACACTAGACAAACAACTACGTACATTCACTCCTATGGACAATTCAAAATCAGCAATCAATGCAATGTTTTTTAACTATGGGAGGAAATTTTATTACCCAGAGAAAACCCACGCAAGCGCGAGGAGAATATGCAAACTCTGCAGTTTGAATCTTTTGCTGTACGGTGAACTGTCCACCACCATGCCATATTTTGCAAATATTTTTTTTTATTCTTAAAATGTTAGAATATCGCCTAAATTTGTATTTATTAGTCTAGCCATTGGCCATTTCTCTAATTAAATATCAAAGTGGAAAAGGCAGTATAGTAAATATGATCTCAGTGCAATGCTGCCCTGTCATTGCTAGACTTGATGGCCTTATGTAACCAAGAGTATGTACAAATGTGATTAGACTGCCTCAAGTTTCTGTGAACTTTTTATCACCATCAATGTGCAATGTCCTTCCGTTAACCGCTGGCAGCCTTTACCATTCACACTTACTGTCCAGAAACCTCTAATTAATCTTTGCGAATGCATTAAGCAAGGATTTAAGCTTCTGCATAGCACTTACCTTGATTGCAGAAGCTGTGTGACTGTACAGTTCAAGAAATTGTTTAGAAACCCATCCAATGTTCAACACTTTAATGTTCAGTATTTTGCAATGACTATGATTCTTTGTATCACCGTATCAACATTAGTTGTATGTCTCTTCTTTGATGAAGTGGTTCAAAATGTCAGCAGAGCGCTTAAACATTGCTATTTTGTGAAATAAACAAAATAGGCTTCATTAATGCAATTTTGAGCTGCCGGGATTTGGCAGCATTTTTTTCCAGATTGAAAGAATTTTTTTCCAGATTGAAAGATTTTTTTGTTCTACCAAACAGATCATATTGCAAATTAGCTTAAACCCACATTCAGGAGGATTTCTCCTGTTTTCAGTACATACGGAAAATACACCTCTGCTGAATACATAAACCTTTGCAGCTCCATATGTTTGGGGTTTGGATAGAGCATTAGCTACAGTAAAGTGTTATCCAGGTTATGATAGTCTACCTAGAAATAGGATGGTCTGACCAGGAAATCTTGGTCAAGCATGGCAAGGCAGTGTATTCTCACAATTTCATTTGTGGTCATTAATTAATCATTAATGATTAATTGTTCATTAAGTCTTAGTGACTGCCTGTGCGGGGCATACAGTAAGGCAAAAAATTTATTTAGTCAGCCCCAATTGTGCAAGTTCTCCCACTTAAAAAGATGAGAGAAGCCTGTAATTTTCATCATAGGTATACCAAAACTATGAGAGACAAAATGAAAAAAAAAATCCAGAAAGTCACATTGCCTGATTTTTTAAGAATTTATTTGTAAATTATGGTGAAAAATAAGCATTTGGACAATAACAAAAGTTCATCTCAATACTCTGTTATATACCCTTTGTTTGTAATGTCTTCACAAGTCTTCACAAGGTTTTCTAACATTGTTTCTGTATTTAGGCCCATTACTCCATGCAGATCTCCTCTAGAGCGATGTTTTGGGGCTGTTGCTTGGCAACACATACTTTCAACTCCCTCCACAGATTTTTTTATGAGGTTGAGATCTGGAGACTGCCTAGGCCGCTCTGAACCTTGAAATGCTTCTTACGAAGCAACTCCTTCATAAACCGGGTGGTGTGTTTGGGATCATTGTTATGCTGAAACATGACCCAGCCATGTTTCCTCTTTAATGCCCTTGCTGATGGAAGAATGTTTTTGACATGGCCCCATTCATTCTTTCCTTTAGATGGATCAGTCTCTTTGCAGAAAAACAGCCCCAAAGCATGATGTTTCCACCCCCATGCTTCACAGTAGGTATGGCGTCCTTTGGATGAAACAGATTCTTTCTCTTCTAAACATGACAAGTAGAGTTTTTCCCAGAAAGTTTTATATTGGATTTATCAGACCATAAAATATCCTCTTCTGGATCATCTGGATTGGTGGCTGACAACATACTTTTTTGACCCACTGTTTGACTACATGCACAAATGCACAGACAACCTAGGGTACAAGAGCTTAATTTTAAAATTCAAAAGAAGTCTGTTAGTTGAGCTTTCCATAGCAACTTACATCTGAGAGGTTTTGGGTTAAGGGCCATGCTCAGAGACCCACAGTAGTGGCTTGGAGGTGCTGGGAATCGAACCACAGTCTTTTTGGTATCAGTCCAACAATTTAACCATTAAGCTACCACTTCCACTTCATTCAAAAAGCTTAGATAGACTCCAGAAGTCCCTTAACCCCTTATCCTGGGAATAGAAGATGAATAAATATCCTATTTTAGAAGATTGGGGTCAGAATTATGCTATAGTACTATATACTATAGCTATGCTATAGTACCCCTGGAGCAGGAAGGACTAAGGCTCTAGATCAAGGACTCAACAGTGGCTGACTGGCAGTCTTGAACGCATTTAAAATGCCCTCATTCAAAGTGACTTTTTTTGACTTCCCTCATTCAAAGTGACTTTATTGCCCTCGTTTAAAGTGACTTTCTTCTAAACAGCTGAGTAATGTGAAGTTAAGGGCCATGCTCAATGGTGCATAGGTGGTAACGATATGTTATATAAATGATACTTTGGTTCAGTTTGTTTTCTTTGGCATGCAGACTTTACACATTAATCTGGATTTTTATAGGTGGGACAGAGACAGAGATAAAGCAGGGGAGAGGGAGTGAAGTGGGTTCCGGTAAAGAGGAGTAAGAATTGAACCTGGGTGCCAGCTCTATTCCTCCTGACCACCGAGTGAGGGTGCCTTCACCAGAGTTCTGATTGATTAAGTTCTGTTCCGTGTGAGAGGGCATAGATACCCTATTTAAGGAACTCGTGTAGATCAGCCCTTTGCGAAGTATTGTTTTGACTAGCCTGACATTAGCGAGTGTTTCTATAAGTTGTGTAGTCTATATGGTTTATGATCTTCTGCCTGGTTCCTGTTTACGAGTTTTGCCTACCGTCTATTTGTATTTGTCTGCCGACCTGTGTATTCCTGATAAGAAGCTATTAAGGGCTTCTCTTCTGGTTAGAATTACTGCATCATGGATTCATCCAATAACACGCCGTTACACCAGATCTTTCTTTCTGTAATAGATCTTTCTGTACACACACTTTGGGTCACTGTCTTATGGTATAGCTGACAGCATTTAGGTCATTTATGTCAGGCGAGGGGGGGGGGGGAAGGCAGGATCGGGAATGAAGAGCGCACCCACACGCAGGATTGGCGAGTTTAAAATATCCATTTATTTGGAAAAAAGGCAAAAACAAAATAAAAAAAAAACGAGATTTAAACTAAAGAAAATACCATGAAGGAAAAAAAAGGCAGGAACGAGATGAGACGAGAACGAGAACATGAACATGAACTTGAACTTGGCTTGAAAAGACATACAGGGAAAAAAGGGCGAAAGATAAAAAATAATCCAACAGCCCCCAGGAGAATTCTGCCGGCTTATAACCACGCGCTA
Source organism: Pseudolaguvia tuberculata (assembly GCA_026260255.1). Classification (NCBI taxonomy): domain Eukaryota; kingdom Metazoa; phylum Chordata; class Actinopteri; order Siluriformes; family Sisoridae; genus Pseudolaguvia; species Pseudolaguvia tuberculata. The sequence goes on from JAOTRA010092169.1 coordinate 4,572, forward strand.
CACGAGAGCGCTCAAGCGCAGCCAAGCTTATGCGCGCGCCGCTGCACACTGGCAACGCGCTGGAGACGCTCACACCAGAGGAGGACGTGACAATTTAGGGACATTTAATCTCCAACCCCTAAACTAGCATGGATTTAGCATCTCTAACACCTCAATACCTTAATGGCTCAAATAACTGACACTGGCTGGGTCCTGTAAGTCAGTTCACTTGTCTTCTCTGGCAATCAGAGGCACTGGTTTGGATGTCAGTGCAGATAATGACGAGGCATTCACCACATGTGACTCATAAATACAATTTCATGGCTTGATTGTTGTGGAGAATAAGGTGGTGAGGTTTCACATCACTGACCTTGTGAGAGAGCTCAGGAATGATTGTGTTCCTTGAGCTAATAACTCACGTCCCATGGGAAAGTATCTTCTGGACGAAGAACCTGGACCAACAGAAAAATGCAGTGTTACAAATAACAGTGGATGTAATGTTGCCAAGAAGGACCGGATCCTGGACCATTAAGGTTATTTGTTAATTTTTAATCAACATTTAAATTAATCATAACCATCTAGGACCAGTGGAAACACAACCATTCGTCAATCAGGGGACATATGGGTTATATAATTGATACTTTGTGTAACAACGTCGCGAGCACAGAGAAGAGAGCTGGATCCATGATGCAGTGAAGGGTGATGGTTTATTTATAGTGAGAAGTGCAGATATATATACAGTGAACACGTACCAAAACAAACAACCAAAACACGATGAACACGACAGGGGAAAAACACGTAGACACTATAACAAACGAAACAAAAACCGAGATAGCTTCGATGTAGTCCAAATAATTACAAAAGTTACAACAGTACTTCGACACGACGAACATCCTCAATAACCCACACCTGTGCTTGCTAGTGCGTGACCTTAAATATTACGTCATCTCCATGGTAACCTAGTTGCCAGGACGACGATGCCAAACATGTTCGTAATGTTGTGACAGCTGCAGTGTGGGGGGCCGAGCCTCGTCTGCTGATGCCGCATGAGGGGCGGAGCCAAGTTTGCCACCTTACAGAACCCCCACTTCTAGAGGACGCCTCCTGGAGTCTTCCAAACGCAGCCACAAAAAGAAACCAAAAACCCCCATACAGAAAAGAAAAAGGAAAAGGCCCCCAAAAGAAAAACCCCAAACGCCTTACAGTCTTCCCCCTGTGCAAAAGAAACCGCAGGGGGTATTGGACCCTGTACGCTCTATAAACGGAGTGGGGTGTGACCAGGGCGAGGCCTTCAGGCCTCCTTAAGGACACGATGCGAGTCCCTAGTCTCGCCCGTGGGTAACTCAGACAGGGACGCAGGGAACACTGAGTACCGCGTAGAGAAACGGAGGGAAACCAAAAGACCACAGAGGGAAACCAAAAGGCCATGGAGGGAAACCAGAAGGCCACGGAGGGAAACCAGAAGGCCACAGAGGGAAACCAGAAGGCCACGGAGGGAACTCGAAAGGCCGCGAAGGGAAACCAGAAGGCCATGGAGGGAAACCAGAAGGCTATGGAGGGAAACCAAAATGCCATGGAGGGAAACCAGAAGGCCACGGATGGAAACCAGAAGGCCGCAAAGGGAACTCGAAAAGCCGCGAAGGGAACTCGAAAGGCCGGAAGGGAACTCAAAAGGCCGCAAAGGGAACTTGAAAGGCCATGTAGGGAAATCAGGAGGGACAGCAGGGAACCCAGGAGGGACAGGAGGGACCTCCGACAACTCTGGAGAAACCAAAGGGTCTAAAGGGCCTCTAAAGGGACCAGAGGAACCTCTGAAGGGAGGGAGACTCAAAAGACATCACTGGGGGACTCAAAAGACAGCACATTGGACTCAAAAGACAGTACATGCAAAAGTTCCGGTGATGATGCAGAAGAGGTCGAGGACTCAAATGAAGACGCTGACAAGGGCTCAGATGCGGACGCTGACAAGGGCTCAGATGCGGACGCTGACAAGGGCTCAGATGCGGATGCTGACAAGGGCTCAGATGCCAACGCTGACGAGGGCTCAGATGCAGACGCTGACGAGGGCTCAGATACAGACGCTGACAAGGGCTCAGATGCAGACGCTGACGAAGGCTCAGATGCGGACGAAGGTGAAGATGAAGATGAACATGCAGAGGGCTCTGGTGAAGACGAACCCAGCCGCTTGAGACCCCTTGCTGGACCGAACAATCCAGTTCGCATACGGGGCTCCAGCTGCACGTACAGTACATGAGACAGCAGGCAGGTTCGCAGCCCTGGAGTAGCCTCCATAACCTCGACAGGACCACTGTAGCAGTCATCGAGCAGGACAGACGGGATGTGAACCTCCACGCCGCCTAGTGAAATCACATCGGGCTCAGATGCAGACTCAGAGGGCTCTGATGCACACACAGAGGGCTCTGATGCAGACACAGAGGGCTCTGATGCACACACAAAGGGCTCTGATGCACACACAGAGGGCTCTGTAGGTCCAGAAAAGGTCTCAGAAACCCAGTGAAACCAGTGTTTAATATCCACGGGCTGCTGCCAGTATAACTCCCACACCGTCGCTATTGCCAGTAACGCATCGTCGCACAGTAACAGGAGAAAAAACTCACACTTGCTTTTCTCCGTAGGAAACAGACGAGCACGTGAGAAATATCGGCGGCACAACGTTCCTGCTTACCGCTAAATTTATTCGGGGGACTCTAGTGCTTACCCGTAGGTGCTAGCAAGCGTGCTAGGAGGATAGTCGGTTCAGTTAGCGATCGGACGGCTAGAGTGTGCAGCTGGATAGCGGCGACTAGCAGGTTAGCCTCAGCATCATCGAATGCTAATGCTAGCGATTCTAGACATGCTGACAAATAGTCCGGGCTAAACGGTATAATGAAAGACTCCAGTACCGTATTCCTTCCCGCTGGATCCGTAGTAGGTGGGTTATTCTGTAACGACGTCGTGAGCACAGAGAAGAGAGCTGAATCCATGATGCAGTGAAGGGTGATGGTTTATTTATAGTGAGAAGTGCAGATATATATACAGTGAACACGTACCAAAACAACCAAAACACGATGAACACGACAGGGGAAAAACACGTAGACACTATAACCAACGAAACAAAAACCGAGATAGCGTCGATGTAGTCCAAATGATTACAAAAGTTACAAAAGTACTTCGACACGCCGAACATCCTCAATAACCCACACCTGTGCTTGCTAGCGCGTGACCTTAAGTATCACGTCATCGCCCTGGTAACCTAGTTGCCAGGACGACGACGCCAAACATGTCCGTAATGTTGTGACAGCTGCAGCGTGGGGGCAGAGCCTCGTCTGCTGATGCCGCATGAGGGCCAAGTTCGCCGCCTTACACTTTGGTTCAGATTTTTTTCTTTGCCAATGCTAGCTTTGCGTATTTACTCATTAATCTGGATTTTAGTAGATGGGACAGAGACAGAGATAAAGCAGGGGAGAGGGAGTGAAGTCGGTACTGGTAAAGAGGAGCCAGAATTGAATCTGCCGGCTCTGCCATTCTGTAACACTTACCTTTTATCTTTCTTTACACACACTTTCTAAAACAAACTTTAACCCAGAATGTAGGTCACTGCCTTATGCTACAGCTGACAGCATTTATGTCATTTAGGGACTTTTAATCTCCAACCCCTCAACACCTTAATGGCTCCAAACATGTCTTTGCTTCATATGATCATTCTCTTTCAGCACAACTGCATTTACCTCATCTAGTCCCTCAGTACCCGCGCCACAATAATTGGTGTCTGATAACAGCTGGGTCTTAGGAGTTATCTGAAAATTAGAATAACACACATACATACAAAACACTTTCTCTAAGAGCTATAAAACAAAAGCAGTCCAACAGAATGTAAGAAATATATCTAAGGAGTAAATGGATAGACATACAATTGTTAATGTAATGAAATAATGATTTAAACCTTGCTTTTATTTTAACATGATAATATACAAATAATGAACTACATATTTTTCAAATTAATATTTCAATATATAAATATTACCCAATGTAATGTTAATGTCTTTTTATGCATTACGTGTGTTCATTACAGTACATCAGTTTGTGTGAAGTTTACACCTGTTTTATGAGGACACCTGTTTTATGAGGACCATCATAACATATTCTTGATATCTGACATGACTGAAGAATCTGTGTGTTGTGTTAGTTTGACAAAAGCCTGGTCTATGAGGACACCTGTTTCATGAGGACCATCATAACATATTCTTGATATCTGACTTGACTGAAGAGTCTGTTTCTGGTGTTAGTTTGACAAAAGCCTGGTTATTGAGGACACTAGTTATTACCGAGACAACGGTAACTCAATATCTCAGATACCTTTAAAGTTTCTTTAGGTTGTGGTTATCTAGTGCAGGTGTTGGGAACCTTGATCCTGGAGGGCCGGTGTCCCTGCAGAGTTTAGCCAACTTGTATCCTGAAGACATGTATTAGCTGGTTCAATTGTGTTTGACTAAAATCTGCAGGTACACTAGCCCCCCAGGACCAACGCTCCCCACCCCTGATCTAGTGAATAGATAATGTGCAATCTTGGAGAAAGCAAGTAAAAAATTAATGTGACATACAAATAATATAAAGTTATTTTTTATATATAGTTTTGATATTACTTAATAAAAGCCAATTGAAATGAAGGAGGACATTTTACATTTTACCTTTTTAGAGAACTACTGAGTTTTCAGAATCAAATTGACCACAGTGAGATGTAAATAATCCCAATATTTCATTTAGATACAGCCGTTGTCCCTGTAATTGTTACGGAAGAGTATTATTCGTGAATCAAGATGACAGTTCAAAGGATTTCACACAAAAGGATATCACACAGGGCTGAGTTCTAATAGAACAGACAAGATGGGATCACGGGCGTGAACGGTGACTGTTAAAGAGCGTGCGTGCCTATCCGTCCTGCTCGCTGAGACAAGGTTTAATCCTCCTGGAGGATGATTACACCAAGGAGAGAGTGAGGGATAGGACAGGAGACAACAGGCTGGGAAGGGCTAGGACAGACTCTTCACGGAATTCTGGAAACAACAAAGAAACAGATTAGTAGCATCGGTTAAAGTGTTGCGTTAATATGTCCGTTCATGTTTAAACGAGCGTGGACACAGAATGAACTTAATACAGGGTTTAAATAGTGGAGTAGATGAAGGGGAAAACGAGAAACAGGTGAGAGTGATTAGAACTCAGGAGACAGGGGGCATGGTGTTGCGTGTGTGCTAGAACCTGCCCGATCCATGACAGTACCTTCCTCCCAACGGCCAGCTCCTGAGGCTGAAAGACGCGGCGCCGTGGTGGTCTCCCGCGTCCTCGCAGTGCTGGAGTTGGTGAGTTCTCTAGATAAAAGTCCTGAATGAGTTGTGAGTCTAAAATATCTTACTTAGCCACCCCGGACCGCTTTTCTGATTCATACCCATCCCAGTTCACTAGGTATTGCAACTTACCACCATGGCGTCGGAAAGGGGGTTTCTTCTGGGGCAGGTTCTGTGGAAACAAGAGTGGGTTTGTAAAAAGGCTGTGGACAGCCCGCCAAAGTTGATGATGGGCTTGTTCCCAGACCTTCTCGCTCTCCCAGATCAGAGGGTTACCCGGCCAAGTGTAGAGTGCCGGTTGGTTACCCAGAACGCACTGAAAAGGGGTTAGGCCAGTAGCAGGTTGTCTTAGGGAGTTCTGGGCATATTCAGTACAACCTAGGTAATGGCAGAAGGTGGCAGAAGGTACGGAGGAACCGACCGGTTTCTTGAAATTCTTTGCTCGTCTGACCGTTGGTTTGGGGGTGGTACCCTGAAGAAAGGCTAACTGTAACTCCTAGGAGGGATAAGAAGTTTCTCCAGACCCAAGAGATAAATTGGGGTCCCCGATCCAACACTATGTCCTCCGGGATGCCGAAGTATCTAAACACATAGTTAAACAGCAACTCTGCGGTTTCCATGGCAGTGGGCAGCTTTCTGAGGGGTAGCAAACAACAGGATTTAGAGAAATTGTCTACTATGACAAGGATGCATGTGTTACTTCTTGAGACTGGTAGGTCGGTCATGGGACCACAGACGATTCGGGACAGGGAGCGGTTGTAGTTTACCGACAGGTCTAGTTTTTGGGATCTTTGACATAACACACTCTCTGCAGCTTCTCATATATGTCTGTATTTCCTTAGCCATGTTGGGCCACCACAAGCAGTCGGATAGGAGCGAGAGGGTGGTGTTGGCCCGGGGTGGCTAGTGTCTGGAGACGAGTGAGCGGAGTGAATGAGTGTGAGGCGTTGGGGTCTGGGGTTGTATTGTTTGTTAACTGGGCAACCTGGTGAAGTTGACGGAGGAGGGACAGGAGTGGACTATTTGATGGGGCTTAGGATTATCAAAGGGGGAAGCACAGGTTCATCTTTATCCTCAGCATGCTCTTCTTCACTGAACTGATGAGAAAGTGCATCGGCAAGGGTGTTCTTGGAACCAGTGGGGTAGAAGATAAAGAAATTGAATTATGTAAAGAAAAGGGCCCATCGGCTTACGGGGCCCCAGCTGCCCGTCCAGTACATGTGACACCAGGCGGGGTCGCGGGGTCGCGGGGTCGCAGCCCTGTGGGAGTCTCCATCACCTTGACGGGACCACTGTAGCAATCATCGAACAGGACGGACGAGATGTGAACCGCCCTAGCGCACGGCGAGTGGGTGTCCTCCATGCAGCCTGGTGAAAACACAGAGGACTCTGATGCAGACACAGATGGCTCTGATGCAGACACAGAGGGCTCTGATGCAGACACAAAGGGCTCCGTAGGTCCGGAAAAGATCTCAGAAACCCAGTACCCATAATATCCACGGGTTGTTGGCAGAATAAAACCTAAACCCTCGCCATTGCCCGTAATGCCTCGTCGCTCAGTAACAGTAGAAAAAAAACTCACATTTGCTTTTTTTAGACGGGAACAGACGAGCGCGTGAGAGATTCCGGCAACACCGAGCGACGAAGGGCAGACAATGTTCCTGCTTGCCGCTAAATTTATTCGGGAGTCTCTAGTGCTTACCTGTAGGTGCTAGTAAGCGTGCTAACGATGCTAGACCCGCCGACAAAAAGTCACAGCTAAACGGTTTAATTAAAGAGTCCAGTACCGTATTCCTTTCCGCTGGATCTGTAGGAGGTGGGTTATTCTGTAACGTCGCACAGAGAAGACAGCCGGATCCATGTTTCAGTGAAGGGTGAACGTTTATTAGTAGTGAAAGAGGTGAACACGTAACGAAACAAATATCACACAATAATCTAGATATAATCACGCCGTACATTGCCAATAACCCACACCTGAGCTTACCGTCACCTTAAATATTACTAGTTGCCAGGACGACGACGCCAAACATGTCAGTAGCGTTTTGACAGATGGCGCTGCGTGGGGGCGGAGCCTCATCAGTTGACACCGCGCAAGGGGCGGAGCCCAGTTCGCCGCCTTATACATTGATCTATCATATTTAAAATACAAGACATTTACAAAAGAAATACAATATACAGTATATAGACCATCAGTCATTTGCCTTTATAGAAACTTAGGACACGATTCTCTCAAATGATGCAGCAATACTGCCATATTTCATAGTAAAGTTTACAGTAAACAAAGCCAGCAGCAAGAGGTCTTACCTCCACCAGACATTCTGCTTAAATTATTTCTCTACTGCATGATCTTCAATGGCAATCTTTGGCATCACATGTTCCCTTTAAGATATTCTAACATTTATGGTGCCTAAGTACATCTGAGCTTGTTCCTCATTACCGGATTTTCAATATAGTCCACCATGTCTTCTACTAGTATGGAGAGACCAACATAGAACATTATGGCCTTAATTCTAAGCAATATGTGTGGAGAAAACTAGGCACTGCTAATCACCAGTCCAGTACAGTCAAGTGAAGCTGTTAAAACTGTATATCCTGGACGAAAACTTTCTCCAGAGTGCTAAGGACCTCAGACCTGGCCGCAAGTTTAAGTTCCAACAAGACAGTGACTCTAAACACAGTTAAAAGTAATGAAGGTGTGGATTCACAACATCCAAATGAGCATATCAGTGTAGACCTAAAATGGCTTTCCATCAATGTGTACCATCCAACCTGACAGAACTGGAGAGGATCTGCACGAGGAATGGCAGAGGATCCCCAAATCCAGGTGTGAAAAAATTGTTGCATTTTTCCCAAAAAGTCTCATGGTTGTATTAGATCAAAAGGGTGCTTCTACTAAATCCAGCTTAAAGGATTTGAATACTTAGGACCTTATGAATTTTCTTTTTTAAAAAATAAAAATAAATTAGCAAAAATGTCAACAATTGTGTTTTTCTGTCAATATGGGGTGTTGTGTGTACATTAATGAGGAAAAAAATTAATGAAAAATTAAATGATTTTAGAAAATGGTAGCAAAAAAACAAAGAGTGAAAAATTTAAGTGGGTCTGAATACTGAGTAACCACTGTATATAGGTAGGTATGTTTGTATGCTGCAAACTAAAGGTTTTGACACCTCACCCCATGATGCTTGTCTACAAAGCCAATAATGGAGCAGCACCATCGTACCTCCAAACATTTATACTTCCTCTGACTGCCCTAAAAATGGACAAATGTTTAATTCATCCTCAAAACACATTTTTTTTAATTACGGATAGTTGCTGACTAACACAACTGATAGTAATGGGGGTCTAAGAAAAAAAAGGAGGGAACCACCGCCCTAGGACAAGCGGTTGGTCTGATATTGGTCTGTTGGTCTGATATTGAGCTGTTGATTTATCTGACTCAAAAACACTTTTATGGGCGGCGCGGTGGCATAGTGGATAGCACAGTCGCCTTACAACAAGAACGTCCCGGGTTCGAATCCCGGGCCGGAATCTTTCTGTGTGGAGTTTGCATGTTCTCCCCGCGCTTGCGTGGGTTTCCTCCGGGTGCTTCGGTTTCCTCCCACAGTCCAAAAACATGCAGATTAGGTGGATTGTTGATTTTAAATTGTCCATAGGAGTGAATGTGAGTGTGAATGGTTGTTTGTCTATGTGTTGCCCTGATATGGACTGGCGACCCGTCCAAGGTGTACCCCCGCCTCTCGCTCTATGTGTGCTGGGATAGGCACAGCAGACCCTCGTGACCCCGGATTCGGGAATAAGCGGGTAAGAAGATGAATGAAAATACTTTTGTACATCTCTCTAGGCAAGAGTGTTTGTCAAATGTCAAATATAACCTTAAAAGGAAAAATAGGCTCAGAAAATACAATAACAAAAATTTACTAAATGTTCAATGGCGGCTGAAAGAAAAAGTAGAATTTTCAATATATTCTGAAAATTTTTCCAGTATGATCAAAAGATGTGACTGAAGTGTGGGGCATTAATTAGAGTTATGTTCCAGGTCAGTATGGCACCTACTTTTGACACCTAAGAACTGGCCTCTGACATGAAAGGTCGGTCATAGCTGCTGTATTAAGTTCCACAAAGATCAGCATGTCTAAAGATCTCTACAGTTTGGATTGTGACTGCTTTGTAATTTTTGGATTAAGCATCACCTTTAGACAATTTAACACATTATACACCCCCCCCCCTCGCCACCCCACACACACATCAGAAAATATTAAAGGCCTAGGAAACGACACACGTTCTATGCTAAACAGAATTTTAAAATGGTGGTTCTCACATTGCAGTTCATTCTTTACTCTTCTGTGACTGGTAATCAAGTGCTGAAAATGTGATGTATTCGTTACAGCAAAGCCTACCAACAGCAGCATTCATAGTACTTTATGGGTAATAACTAGTGTTCGTGCTGTCAGAAAACTGTTGAAGGCAGGAAATTATCATGCATTTAGAGAGCATAATTAAATGAACATGGACACCTGGTAGTGAACAAAATAAATATTTGAACAATATTCTACAGGGGCCTTCAGAAGACATTTATTAATTTCCATGACAAATGCTAACAAAATTAGTTAGAAGTATAATGAACTAACAGTAAAAAATATTTTATATGATAACATATGGTAAATTAGAAATTTTGTAAATATGTTGGATTTTTTTTTTCTTAAAAAGCATGTTGTACATCAGGGCCAGCACTACCTTTGAGACCAAATGTCTTGCCCACCCAATCAAATTTTGGAAAAGACGAAGGTACAAAATTTTATGATTTATGATAAAGTAAAAGTATAAGGTGGGCTCTGTGTTTGAAGCAAGGGCGTTGAATTCCCAACCAATAAAAAAGCAGTTTTATTTCTGCTTTTGGTTGGCTATAATATTGCTTGCGTGGGTTTCCTCTCACAGTCCAAAAACATGCAGATTAGGTGGATTGGTGATTCTAAATTGTCCATAGGTGTGAATGGTTGTTTGTCTATCTGTGGCCCTGAGATGGACTGAAAACCTGTCCAGGGTATACCCCCCGCCTCTCGCCCTATGTGTGCTGGGATAGGTGCAGTAGACACCCATGACCCTGAATTCAGGAATAAGCGGGTAAGAAGATGACTGAATGAATAATGTGTCTATCTCCTCAACCTGGGATATCTATCTGTATACGCTTTTTGGCAGGAAATGGGCCTGTCCATCATAGTGTTTAATATTGTGCTTAAGAATGAAATGTTAGGGTCAAGAAGTATAGTATTTAGATGATTAGTAAACTTTAGATCTGGCTATTGTCGTTTGAGCCTTAACCGACTATCTACAACAGGGGTTGGCAACCCGCAACCAGGAGCCGCAAGTGCCTCTTTCTGTGACAGGCTGCGAGGAAGCGGATCCATAATGCAAGTACAGTTTATTATTAAATACAGAAAAACACAAAGTGAAAGTAAACACGAGCGGACTTAAACAGAGGGTAACTGCTAACTAATAGGTACAAATTATTTACAGATCGTGATCAGATTAACCAAAGGTCCTCAGCGGGCACCACACACTTAACTGAAACGGCGCCTCCTGGCATCCATCAGTGCAAACAAATGAAAACACCCTGCCAAACCCTGACACACAAAAGAAAATTTACAAAGTAAAACATACACAAAGAACAAACGGCAAGGCAAGCCTAACGACAGGGTTGGCAGGACGGTACATCAAAATAAAACAAACAACATGAACACTATTCCACGGGCTGAGGTTGGAAACAAAACCAGATAACAACTAAACTTTAAACACACTAGTGAAGACAAAAAAAGTAGTAAGCCCACTGTGCACACAGAGATAGAGGGGTCCATGAATAATCCATAATCCGTGTTGGGCATGGTCAGGACGAGGCTTCCAGGCCTGCACAAGGATGAAACGTGGCTCCCTAGCCTCCAACGCGGGGACCTCGTGGGTGCTACAGGGGACACAGAAGGAAACGCAGAAGGGGACCCTGAAGAGAACACTAAATGGAGCAAAGGCGACTCGATGTGGAGCAAAGGAGTCTTGACGGGGAGCAAAGGAAACTCAACGGGGAGCGAAGGAGTCTTGACAGGGAGCGAAGGAGACTCGACGGGGAGCAAAGGAGTCTTGACAGGGAGCAAAGGAACCTCAATAGGGGACTCGGAAGGGACCAAAGGGACCTCAATAGGGGACTCAAAAGTGACCAAAAGGACCTTAATAGGGGACTCGAAAGGGACCTCAATAGGGGACTAAAAAGGGACCTCAATATGGGAATCAAAAGGGACCACAATAAAGGCATCGGAAAGGACCTCAATAAGGAACCGGAAGGAATTCGTCAGGAACCGGCTGGAACTCGTCAGGAATCAAAGGGAACTCGTCAGGAACTGAAAGGGACTAACAAGGAAGGACCGAAGGAACTCACAAGGAGGGACCAAGAGGGACTCCGAAGGAGGGACCAAAAACGAAACTTCAGTAGAAGGCGAAGACAAAACCTCAGGTGCAGCTGAAGACAATGATGAGGACTCCTGTCCGTCCTTCCCTAGCCGAGGGTGACCCTTTGACGGTCCGGATAATCTTGCTTGCTTAAGGAGCCCCAGGGTGCTGTGAGACCTCAGGCTGGGTCGTGGCACTGGGGTAGCCTCCACAACCTTGAAGGGACCACTGTAGCAATCCTTGACCACCAACCGACCAGGCAGGTGCTCCTCAACCTGGATGGATGGAACATAAACTTCCCTCACGAACGGGTCATAGGCGTCCTCCATGCAGCCGCGTATCCGGGCAGCCTTAACCAGAGTGACTTTCTCCTCAGTGTTGGTGGTAAACACCCTAAGTAACTGAGTAAGGAGGAAGTCAATATCGTAGCTAAGACGCGGATTTATCTCCCAAGCCGCGGACACCGCATCTAGTGCATTACCGCCCAAACATAAAAACACGAGCGTGCACTTCTTGCAGGACGTGAGGAAAGCGTGCAGGAGACTCAAAAAATACTTCCTGCATTGTGCTACAAATAAAGTGCACGTCACTGGATTTCCATTAAATTTCTCGGGCAGTTCAACCGGCGAAGGTGTGGCTAACCCGCGTGCAGGCAGCAAGGCTAGCATGGGTGCTAAAGCCGAGAGGAAGCCCGTCTGAGCATGTACCGCTGGATACTTGTTGGGCGAGTTATTCTGTGACAGACTGCGATGAAGCGGATTCATAATGCGGGTACAGTTTATTATTAATTACAGGAAAACACAAAGTGAAAGTAAACACGAGCAGACATAAACTTCTAACTAATAGGTACGAAGTATTTACAGATCGCCGTCAGAATAACTAAAAGTCCTCAGCGGGCACCACACACTTAACTGAATCAGGGTCAGTGTAATCAACGTCCTTATGCAGATTTCTCATACAAAGCTCGTCAGGTAAACAGTCCATACACAAAAACAATAACTGGCGGTACGCATACTGGCCTTATATAATGAATTATCATCCTGGAACCATTTGGACGACGACGCTACGGGAGGGGGCGTGGCCTAGTCTGCTTCCTTACACTTTCATCCTTCTGCTGCGGCTCCCTGTAGATTTGGAAAATTAATTAGTTAAAAAAAAATTTATTCTACATTTTAAGATTATGAAGCTCTTGTAACATTATAATAAACTGTGCTTAGATTTTTGTCCCCCAAATCATGCGTCATAAATGTCCGTCATAAATGCGAAAACCACCAGCGCAAATTTAAAAATTTTATTAAATTATGATAAACCTTTTCAACCCCAGGTAGGCATACATGGATAGATGCAATAAAAGAAAAGATTCTGAAGAAAACAGAACATTTAATGAGATTCATTTGTTTTTCTGCTGCCAAGAAAAACAATGTCCTGCTTGGATGTCGTCGCTGCTCCGCCTACCTCCAGACCGGAGTTTCGCTCTCGCTCACGCCTTTGCTCTTCGCATACCTGATCAACACTTCCGCTAGGATTCTAGCCCTTTAAATAGCGGTGTTTGTCCCCTACTCCCTCGCTTGATTATCGCGCTACTCACCGTAGTCTTGCATTATCCAGCTCATTGAGATTTTTCCTGAATCTTATATCTTGCCTTGTTTGTCTGTTTCTGAATTTTTGCATCTCGTAAAATTCCTGTTCTTGATTTTTGGTCTTTTTTTGTTTTTTCCTGTTTTCTTTTTGCCCTCTTCCGAATTTTTGCTTCTTGCCTTTTTGCCTTTCCTAAGTTTTGACTTTGGAGGTTTTTTTGGCTTTTGAATTTTTTTCCGCTCGCGCTCTATTCCGTCTCCTCACTTCCTGTTTGGATTTTTGCTTTCTCCTCCCTCCGCTATTTTTCCTTGTGGGATGTTAATGCCACCTGTTGTTCAAGTTATGCCTCCTTTACCAGTGAGATGTGGCAGACCTTTGATAGTTCCCTTACGGGGCGACAGGCCGCCCAACAGCTGCTGCGATTACGACAAGGTTCCTGTTCGGCCTATGACTACGCTATTGAGTTCCGCACTCTTGCAGCCTTGTGCGGGTGGAATGTGGTGGTGGAACGTGCCATGAGTAATGTCTTCATTAACGGACTGAATGATGACATCGAAGACCCGCTTTGCTCTCGAGACCTTCCGGAAAGCTTACAGGAGACCATGGACCTAGCCGGCAAGATTGATGCTCGTAGGAGTCAGCGAGGACAGGGGTCAGACTCGCGGAGGGCAGAGTAGTAACATTTGGTGATCCATGACTCTCGCCAATTTCCGACAAAGGCCTTCATTGATTCTGGCTCCGGTCAGAACCTGATGTACGCTTCCAACGCAGCTGAACTTTGCATCCCGGTGCACCCTCTGACTTGCCCCCTACCAGTTCAAGCACTAAATGGTAACCGTCTGGCTGCCATAACACACCAGACGTGCCCAGTACAGCTTCAGGTCATGGGCTACCACACAGAATGGATCACCTTTCTGGACATGAGGGGCTCTAATGCAGCTGTGGTATTGGGGCGTCCTTTGTTAGTTTGTCACAACCCCCATATCGTCTGGACCAGGAACACCATACTCAAGTGGGGGCCATCATGTGCTTCATCCTGCCTTCAAGCTACCCCCAACAGCACCGATTCAAGCATGCACAGGGAGGAATTTCCAGACCTCTCCAAGGTTCCGCCGGAGTACGCAGACTTGAGGCTGGTCTTCAGCAAGTCTACGGCCGTCTCACTTCCCCCTCACCGTCCCTATGATTGCCCCCATAGATCTTCTCCCAGGCACCTCTCCTCCTCGGGGGAGGTTATACTCGCTGTCAGGCCCTGAGACCAAGGCCATGGAGACCTATATTGCCGAATCTCTGGCTTCCGGAATAATCCGTCCTTCCTCCTCCCAAGCTGGGGCCGGGTTCTCCTTTGTTAAGAAGAGGGATCAGTCTCTGCGCCTTGCATTGATTACTGGGGTCTCAACGATATCACTATAAAGAACCTATACCCCCTGCCTCTCACAGACCGATACAGGGCCTCGGTTCTCTTCCCAGTTTTGGAGAGCCTTCTGTAAATTGATCGGGGCCACTTCCAGCCTATCCTCAGGTTACCACCCCGTGACTAATGGCCAGACTGAGCGTACCAACCAGAAACTGGAGACAACTCTCCGTTGCATGGCATCCACAGATCCAGGATCATGGAGCAGTTTCCTTCCATGGGTTGAGTATGTCCATAACTCTGCCCAATGCAGCCACCCGCCTGACACAATTCGAGTGTTGCCTGGGCTATCAACCCCCTCTGTTTCTATCCCAGGAGATGGAGGTTAACTTACCGGCCGCTCGGGTCTTTGTCGGCTGTTGCAAGAGGACCTGGCGGAGAGCCCGCATCCAGATCCTCATGGCCTCCCAAGCCTACAAGGGCCTTGCAGACAAACATCGCTCAGACAACCCCAGGTTCCAAGTAGGGGAGAGGGTCATGCTCGCTACCAGGGATCTGCCCATCAAGTCTACTTCTCGCAAGCTCCTCTCCAGATGTGTGGGTCCCTTGACGGTTATCAAGGTTATCAACCCTTTCGGCTTCCCTCAACCATGCGTCGTTTTAACCCAACGTTCCATGTTTTTCAGCTCAGACGCCTGGCTTAGTCCCCGTTGTCTCCGCAGGCCCAGCCTCCTCCTCCCCCTTGGATGATCGAAGGAGGAGAAGCCTGTATGGTTCGGAGACTCCTCAAGTCCCGACGCCGGGGACGCGGGCTCCAATACTTGGTAGACTGGGAGGCATATGGTCCGAATGAGAGGAGCTGGATTCCTGCAAAGTTTGTTCTGGATCCTACCCTCATGACGGAGTTTCACAAACGACAGACGGAGTTTCACAAACGACACCCGGAGTTCTCTAGGAGAACGCCTGGAGGCGTTCATAATTGGGAAGGTGAAAAAGTCAAATGTTGCTAGACGCAATTAAACGATGACGACACACAGAAGCAGTCAGCATTTTTGGTTTGCTGTAGCTGGCAAACTAGAATTTTGATGTTATGAATACAAAGAGGAGTTAAACATTTTATTCAAAAGTAATCTTCAACCCAGCATCTTTTTGTTTAGGTTCAAAATAATTTTGTTTGCTTGCAGAAATAAAATTTTGTCTTCTCTGTAACAGATTTTGAATTCATAAATGCAACACACTGCAGTTTTTTTTATAATTTACATAACTATATATGCAATGTTATTTTCACTTTAGATGTCAACAGTTTTTGTGGCTCCCTGTGGGTTTTTTTTTCTGTTGGAAACGGGTTTAAATGCTTCTTTGAGTGTTTAAGGTTGCTGACCACTGATCTAGAGCCTCCATTGTTCTCCAGTAGTTTGTATGCTCAGTTGAAAAGTATATTCAAATTGTTTATTATAAGAAATATTTAATAAGAGTGTTTAATATTTTGGACTCTTGGACAAAAGTAGGTTTGGTTTTGTCACCTAGTGCCACCACTTCTAGGCCCCTCAGCAAAACCCTTAACCCCTCAGTTGGATTAAAAAATAAAGGAATAAATAAATGCTCTATAGGTTGTTTAAGAGAAACTCCCAAATGGCATAAATGTAAATGTAGCTCATATGCAGTAGAGGTATAGGCAGTGGAATACACATCTCCTAAATAAAGCCATCACTTATTTACAATTTACAATACAATTTACAATGTTACGTTTTCCCTTATAATAACATAATAATTAAGTGAATATTTTTACTCTGTCTGACTAATACTGGTTACAAATTATGGGTCCAGATAAAGGGCAACACTGTAGTTAGTGTAAGGAAGCCGGTTGGCCACGCCCCTTTTTGTAGCGTCATCGTCCTGGAAACAAGATGGCTCCAGGGCGATGACGCATTATTTAAGGCGACGCACGGATATGCGTGTCGTGCGTCATTGAGTTTTTGCATGGACTTCCGCCCCTACGAGAACTGCACTCAATAACTGTCTTGGACTGTGCTTTGGTTAATTCATCTAAAGCTAAGTACTGAGGTTCCCGCTGTGGACATTTAAGTTTCTTATCGATATGTTATGTTTGTTTGGCTGAGACAGTTTTCTCCGAGTGTGCTATCCTGTGTTTTCTTTTGGATTTTACGTTTAGTTTATATTAGTTAATAAAGAGAGTCTGCATGATGGATCCGAATACGGGAGTTTCGTTACACTCGTTACAGAATGACGCACCGCTTAAGGATCCAGCGGTACTCACCGGGGAAGTTTAATGGAGATCCCTATGTGTGTCCTCGTTTTGTGGCTCAATGCCGCGAATATTTTTTGTTTAACCCACACGCTTTTTCCTCCTCATGCAAGAAGTGTGCCTTCGTTTTAATGCATTTAGAAGGAAAAACGTTGAAAGCAGTAGCCGCAGTGTGAAACATTAATCTGCGGCTTAATTGGGATGATGACTTCCTCCTCTCCCAGCGCCTAAAGGTCTTTACCCCCGACACTGAGGAAGAGGTCACACTGGTTAAGGCGGTCCGAATTTGCGGCTATGTGGAAGACACCGTCTCACCATGTGATAATGGGGTTTTCAGCCCGGCGTCCCGGAGTGTGGCCTTTTACCGGGCCCCCTTTGGGGCTGATAAGGCGCCCCAGTGCCACGACCCTGCCTTGTGTCACAGGTCCTAGACAATCCCCGCAAGCGAGCTGGATTCGGGGGTCCACAAAAAGGGGTACTTTCAACTGAGAAAAGCTTTGCCAGAGCCCACAGCGTGTTCGCCAGAGCCCTCAGCGCCTTTGCCAGAACCCTCAGCGCCTTCAATCATCTGCACCAGCGTCCTGACCAAAACTATTGTTTACACTACCTGTTCCTTTTGGGTCCCCCGTGTGTCCTATTTATTCCCCCGTGTGTCTTATTGAGTCCCCCGTGTGTCCTATTGAGTCCCCCATGTGTCCTATCGAGTTCCCAGTGTGTTCTTTTGTGCCTCTCTCTGTCCCTCCAGGGCCCCTCTCTGTCCCTCTGGGGCCTCTTTTGGTCCCTCCAGGGCCCCTCTCTGTCTCTCCAGGGTCCCTCCAGGGTCCCTCTCTGTCCCCTTGGTCCCCCCAGAGTCTCTTTCGGTCCCCTCAGTGTCCCTTTAGAGTCCCCTGCAGTCCCCTTGGTCTCCTCAGAATCAGTTTTGTCCCCTTCGGTTCTCTCAGCATCCACTTTGGGCCCCCCAGTTCCCTCAGCATCCCCTCTGGGTCCCTCGGTTCTCTCAGCCTCCCCTCTGGGTCCCTCGATTCCCTCAGCTTCCCCTTCAGTCCGTCTGGTGCCTCCAAAGTACCCATTGACCCCCTCAAGTTTCTCTCGGCCCTCTCGGGCCCTCTTGGGTCCCTCTCGGTTCCTAAGGCCTTTACTGAGTTTCCTGGGGCCCCTAAGGCTCTTACTGAATTTCCTGAGGCCCTCAAGGCCCTTGCTGAGTTTCCTGAGGCCCCTTTGGCCCTTGCTGAGTCTCCTCAGGCCCCTTCGGCCTCTACTTAGTCTCATAGGGCCCCTTCGGCCCTTACTGAGTCTCCTCGAGCCCCTTCGGCCCTTATTGAGTCCTTGGGCCCCTTCGGCCTCCAATGAGTCTCCTCGGGACCCTTTGGCCTCCAATGAGTCTCCTCGGGCCCCTTCGTCCTCTAATGAGTCTCCTCAGGTCCCTTTGGCCCTTTCACAATTTCCTGAGTGCTCTCGGGCCCCTTCGGTCTCTACTGAGTGCTCTCGGGCCCCTTCGGCCTTTATTAAATTTTACTGAGCCTCTCCGGCCTTTACTGAGTTTCCTCTGGCCCCTTCTCAGTTTCCTCGGGCCCTTTTGGTCCCTTCTGAATTTCCTCGGGCCCTTGCGGTCCCTACTGAGTTTCCTCGGGTCCTTTCGGTCTCTACTGAGTTTCTTCGGGCCCCTTCGGTCCCTACTGAGTTTCCTCGGGCGCCTTTGGTCCATACTGAGTCTTCTCAGGTCCCTTCGGGCCCCTCTGAGTTTTCTCGGGTCCCTGCGGGCCTCTCTGTGTTTCTTCGGGTCTTTTTAGCCCCCTCTGAGTTTCTATCCGGTGTCCCTCCGTGGCCTTCCGGTATCCCTCCGTGGCCTTCCGGTGTCCCTAGGTCCCTACCTGAGTTGCCCGGGGGCGAGACGGAGGAACCACGTCGTGGTTTCACGGTGGGTTGGAAACCTCATCCCAACCAGATATCCTTGTGTTTGTGGATGGTACAGGGCCCTGGACCCCCGTTGTCATGTCAAGTGTCTTTTCCTGTCTATCTATCTCTCCTGTCCTTTTTTTTGCGTACGGTGTTTGGTGTGTCGGGCGGGGGAGGAGTTTTTGTTTTTGTCACCAGGAGGCGCCCTTTAAGGGGGGTACTGTAAGCAAGCCGGTTGGCCACACCCCTTTTTGTAGCGTCGTCGTCCTGGAAACAAGATGGCTCCAGGGCGATGACGCATTATTTAAGGCGACACGTGGATATGAGTCATTGAGTTTTTGCATAGACTTCGGCCCGTACGAGCACTGCACTCAATAACTGTCTTGGACTGTGCTTTGATTAATTCATCTAAAGCTAAGTACTGAGGTTCCCGCTGTGGACATTTAAGTTTCTTATCGATATGTTATGTTTGTTTGGCTGAGACAGTTTTCTCCGAGTGTGCTATCCCGTGTTTTCTTTTGGATTTTACTTTTAGTTTATATTAGTTAATAAAGAGAGTCTGCATTATGGATCTGAATACGGGAGTTTCGTTACACTTGTTACAGTTAGTCTGTGAAATGTGTTTATTTAAAGTAAACATGCTGAACACAGTGTGCTCTATACTTACTGTTGAGAAGTATTCCTTAACAGACGTCTAGCCTTTGGCCAAGCTCGATGCTGCTCAGATAGCTCTTACACATGATGGCAAGTAAACATGGCATACCAGTGGGCTGGAAATGAAAGTCTGAAGAGTGATGGGCAGCAATAGATATTGGCTGACACAGATGGAGCAAGTGGGAGATGAAGATACCAGGGTAGGAAACTAGGGTAAAGTATTAAGAAAGATAGTAGAGAAACAAGTGCAATAGAAAGTGGAAAATGATATTAGAGTGAAAGGAAACAGTTATGAGGATGCCAAGGACTGATTCATAGTGTAAGGCTGAAAATGATGAGACTTCGGGTTGTCCTGTCCCAAACAGTCCATGAGGAATAAAAGGGCATTCCAAAAGGCAAAAGTTGCTGATAGGGATCAAGGCTGTAGGACAATAGGGGTGTTTATTGGGGGTCTACTAAGGGTTAAGTCTTTTCTTAAACTTGCACAGATGTGTTCTAAATAGCAATATAATATAAATCACTAAATTGCGACGCTGTCCCACATGTTTAGCTATTAGAACTGCGCTTATTTCTGTTGTTCATATAAGTGGCAGTAGATGGTTATAGACGAGAAATGTGTAGTTTTATACCATCATGCTTTTAACGTTTCTTTAGTCCTTTGGCAAACCTACAGTCTGAACCACCATAGGCAATCTACCCTTACAAGAGTGTGCAAAAGAGGTTCAATTAAGTGCTAAAGTTTCAGTTATATTAAAGTGTCAGTGCTAAAGTATATGCAGAATCAGTTGTATACTATATGCAGTGGTATAGGAAGAATGTTAAGAATATATAATTGGAATAGAAATTGTTGGGAGTTGGGACTGGTTTAACAAAAATAAAAGGACAGGATTGTGGGTGAAATGCATATTGGGAAAAACGTCTAGTCTGGTAATTGTTTAAGTAGAATTCTGATGGTCCTGCAAGTGTGAGAAATTGTGTTAAATCATCAGTATAAATATGAAAATTGTTGAAAATGCTGAGAAAATATTGCTGTAGCAAGATGGAGAGAAAGTTGGGAATTAAGGATATGTAAAAGAGAGATATGAGAATTGGGAATAAATCTTAGAAATGCAGGGATTTGGGTTTAGAGGTAACATTGAGATGAATGCTTAGGATGTGTGCGTGATAAAACTTTGGATTGTGAGAGATATTTAGTTTCTTTAGCTAGTGTTTTATGGCTTTACAGTAAAAATGTAACTTCACCATCTGACATGAGGAAGTACGTAAAATACCGACGTTTGTGGTGAAGCTGAGGATACAGGGTAGATAATATAAATAGTTGTTGGTGGGGGTGGTGGCTAGAAGACAAATTGTTTCTTTCTATTGTGCCTTTAGCCTTTATTGATTGCTCATCTGTTCCTACAATTGATAAGCTTTATTGTGCTTTGATGGACTGGAGACCTGTGCAGGAGTATACCCCTCCTGCGTTTCAACCTTTAAAGAGCTGGAATAGGTCTCCAGTGTAACGAACCGGGTGCAAACAAAGCAAAAGAATCCATAATGCAGAGTTGATAATCCAGTTTATTTGGGAAAGGGATAGGGAAGGCAAACAAATCCAAGGCAAAAT
>JAOTRA010092178.1:0-11826 GCA_026260255.1 Pseudolaguvia tuberculata
CTAGAAGCGCAGGCGTTTTCTCAAGGCCAAGGTTCATTTAAAATGAACTGTGGAAAAGCGGAAAACTGTTCTGTGGTGAGAAGTTCTTTTTGGGAAACTGGAACGTCATATCATCCGGCAACCGGCAGCTTACACATCTGGAAAGACACCATCAATGCTGAAAGGTATATCCAAGTTCTAGAACAACATACGCTTCCATCTAGACATAGTCTCTTTCAGGGAAGACCTTGTATTTTCCAACATCCCTGTACTGAAATGGCCACCCTGCAGTCCAGATCTTTCACCCATAGTGGAAAATGCAAAAAAGACCTAAGACAGTTGAACAACTAGAAGCCTGTATTAGACAAGAATGGGAAAACATTCCTATTCCTAAACTTGAGCAACTTATCTCCTCAGTCCCTAGACTGTTTGCAGACTGTTGTAAAAAGAAGAGAAGATTCCAAACAGTGGTAAACATGGTGGTAAACCCTTAAAATGATCCATTTTCTCAGTTTAAACAGTTGATATGTTTAATCTGAATAAAATATTGAAACTTCCACTTCATTGCATTCTGTTTGTATTCACAATTTGTAGTGCCCCAACGTTTTTGGAATCGGGTTTGTAGAAAATAGAAGATGATAATGCAAGATCTGTAAATAACTATCCATCAAATATAAAAAATAAAAAATGTGAAATATCAAATTGTGCACTTAAGCAAAGATTCTTTCTCCAAAAACTACAAAGCTGTTCAAATGAATAGGCAAGTATTCAAAGCGAGGCCCAGACACAATTATAGTCATTATACAAAGAAAACCAATAGTAGATCAGATCAAAAAAATCTTCAGCTTTCCTGTTGCCCAGACAGATGGAAGAGAAGCAGGAAAGTGAACAGGAATGGCATCAGAGAAGCGAAACATTTCTGCCAGTTTAACCGAACATCAGCTTTTAATGCCATAACTACACATTTAAAATGTTCTCTGTATTACTATTTCTTGGACTCATGTTGCAGACTTACGGTACAAATGGCTTTTGTGATCACCAGACTGCTTCACATCTGGTTTAACAGCATACTAAAATCGTGTGCCGTCAAACAAAGCCTTGAAGACAAAGCCAAGTCCTGAGAGGCACTAAAAACGAAATGGCCGGTTCTCTTGTTTTCTTTGAGCTCCTGAGCCTGAGTTACAGCTATACTAACTAAGCGTTTTACAGCTGATTTTAAATGGGTAAAAAGGCAGAACAGCTGGCTAGCAGGACCTGAATGAGTGCAGTTTGGGCAGCAGTTAAGTTACATTGTCTGAAGTGGTTTTGAGACAAAAGACAGTGTACAAAATGCCATCTGTAAGATGGTGTGTAAAGACAATGGTGTAAATGCAGACATTTGTTAGTTGGTGCAGTATGGATTAATATTCAATGTACTATAATGGCTAAGATGTTGTGTTTTAAACCTTTAAAATGTCATGGATAAATGTATGGGCATAAAAAAAAGTTACAATTAAATCGAGACTCAATGATGGAATATATTCAAAAAACTATAGGTTGTTGCCCTCCATTTCCTTAAAACTGTCCACAACACTTTACTAGCAGATTTTTGTATGTTGACGTGTGTAAGAGGTTTACCTCCACTCATCCTGTGATCGGTTCTGTTCATATTTCTCCCTTACGTGGGACACGCCCATATCTGGATGGAGCCAGTGAACCTCACCCGATTGCACGTGGCTGAGGCGGATGCCGAAACATGTCACACACTTTACCTTATGGATGTCCACAATCTTCTGTATGATCCCCTGAAAAGTAAAAAACACATACTGATTAATAAAGTAATAAGTTCTGATGAAAAAATGTGAGGACTAAAAAGAAAATCTTTACTTGATTGTGTGATTTGTTCTTTTGTTGAAGTGAAATAACCATGTGCACAACAACATGTAACCACAGCACCAAGCCATAACAATCACAATTACACCATGTTCTCTCAAATCCAAACAAATGGAAGGATGCTGAAAAGCTGTGTGGTTTTATAGCCATAGTTCTAAACACAAGCATATAAGTAACCTGTGCTAATGGACTAGCTTTTATTAATGCAGCACCTCTTTGAGTTTTATTGTTCATGTAATAACAGGAAGGTTTAGAAAAATGCAAATTTTACTCTAGGATGGTTTATATTTGTAAAAATACTTATTGTAACTTGATCAGTTAGCACGGTCACCTCACAACGAGAAGATCCCGGGTTCGATTTCCGGGCCGGGTATCTTTCTGTGCGGAGTTTGCATGTTCTCCCCGTGCTTGCGTGGGTTTCCTCCAGGTACTCTGGTTTCCTCCCACAGTCCAAAAACATGTACATTAGGTTGATTGGTGATTCTAAATTGTCCATAGGAGTGAATATATGTGTGTGAGTGGTTGTTTGTCTATGTGTGCCCTGCGATGGACTGGCATCCTGTCCGGGGTGTACCCCTGCCTCTCACCCTGTGTGGGCTGGGATAGGCACTAGCAGACCCTCGTGACGCCGAATTAGGGAACAAGCAAGTAATGAATGAATGAATGAATCTAAAGTCATACATTATACTGCTTTCAGATATGAACACAATCAAGATCCAGACTGTAACAAAAAGAATGAAGCTTAAAGCTTAACAGATCTGAAATAAGATTTTTAAATCACATAATTGTGATGCATGGACATAATATACAAACTGTCCCCTTTAATAATGTACTGGAAATATTCCAGCCCCAGGGGCGAGGGGTTACATCACATAAGATGACATCACCCTTGCTGTAACCAAGAAGCGAGACCAACCGGGTGACAGATTGAGTGACACTATCGCTGTGCAGTTGGCTCCAGAAAGCGGTGTTGATGTAGAGCTCGCCCACACACGCGCGCGCGCACGCGCGCACACACACCCCTCCTGACATTATTACACTCTACAGCAGACAGTCACTGTGCCAGGATGAGAGATAATCCACAAGGAAAAATACATCTTGGCCTTACTGATTGCTGTCAATAAATCAAAGTGGCGGACTGATCTGAAAGCCTGACAGTTGACAGGAAGCTCTAGAGTTTAATAGCAAGACATTTTTTTAACAAGATGACAACAGCCTCCACCTTTAGTATGTTTGTCGTCCGACAGTGCAACAATTCCCATCCTTTTGCAAATCCTGCCATGTATGCCATATTCATGACATATTTTCATCATGGCGGGTGCCCAGCATTCAACTGTGCCCCATTTTCACACTGCCATGACAAACCCAGACTGTCGGCATCTCTGAGAATTCGGATCTCGTGTAAAAGTGAGGGAAAATCCATCTGGGTTGCAAATAAACAGCAATGAAATGAAGAAATGCTCTTTTTATTTAGAGAAAAACTTTGCATCTGTGATATTATCTAGTCAAAAATACTAGTCAAAGTATCTTCAACTTACTGTATACAAACAGGGATTTAAGTGTTAATTTTATTGTTGGCAGCTAGAGTAAAGATGGATATACTCAACTTACATCCTTAGGATCCTTAAAAATGATTTTTAAATGAAGCTGTACATCAGTATGATGCATGGTATAATTAGAGGTATCATTTCTATTTTATCACTCAATTTTGCCTGAGGAAACTGAGCTGGCAATTAATTATGCACTTCTTTATAGAGGCTGTTGGTCTCCTTGATGTAGAGTGTTGGTCTCCAAGGTTCTCCCCAGCCTCTCTCATTACACATCACCTGATTGCTTTAAACTCATACGCATTCGAGTTTGTACAGAAATGTACAAAATTGTACAAAATTTAAGCCAGTGTCTTTGCTGCGCTGATATTGATGGGATATTGAACTTCTTTCCACAATCTTAGTGCTTGAACAAAGAAAAGATTTGGATGTAAAAGGATGCTGCTCCGTACTTGGTTTTATAAGCAAACAATGTTTTGAATTGGATGTGCAGCTACCGAAAATCAGTGGAGGGAGCATAGCAACTCGCATGTCATAAGTAGACCGATGCAACTCAAAAAGGATGCCAGGTTCGATTCATTTCATGTAACAAAAAGTCTGTTTCATGTACCCTAACAAAAGATCTGATTCATCTGCACTAACGAATGGTCTGAATCAAATTAATATTTTGTAAAATGAGTAAATATTTTGAAATGTATAATGGTGGTTTCTAATTTAAAAACACAGACCATTACAACAGTTGTACCAGCAAAAAAAAAGAAAGAAAAATCCAATATGGACCATTTTTGTGCTCCTCCTATGTGTTAACTATACTTGATCCTCCACATCATCCTGCACATTGATCCACATGAAAAGTTCAAATGTTTAAAATGACACCATTTGCCCCATACAGCTTAAGGGTAAACTACAGGAAGTAGATTCCTCCCTTGCTCATCTAATCAGCTCCCTTTTCCTGCAAGATAATTACCAACAGTGAAACCACCAGACTATTAAAGCCGCTTGAATGCTTATATAACAGAAATGTGGGTGATAGACCCTACAGGTTGCCGACATGCTGCGGTGTATGATTACTGGCGGCGTTTAAAGGTCGGATACATATGAGACATGTGAGAATCCATGAGAGACTGTCACAGGAAGAGGAACAAGACGTTAATCCGGTTGGCGGATGGAAAGCCTACTGATCAATAGAGCATCTGCCTCTAACTGACTTAACTTCCTTTTACAGAGCCAGGAAATAAAGCGACTAATGAATTCAATACTTTAGATCCCAGGAATTAGGGAGGCAAAAGAGTTTCTGGACAGAGGCTCAAGAGACTACAGTTGTTTAGTTATTAACCTAGAGAGATGCAGAGAGTATAGAACAGAGTAAATCGAAACACACGCCAGTTTCATTCATTCATTCATTCATTCATTCGTTTTCTTACCCGCATATTCCCTAATTCGGGGTCACGGGGGGCATGCCGGCGCCTATCCCAGCGCACATAGAGCAAGAGGCAGGGGTACACCCTGAACGGGTCGCCAGTCCATCGCAGGGCAACACATAGACAAAACCCTTCACTCACACATTCACTCCTATGGACAATTTAGAATTACCAATTGACATAATCTGCATGTTTTTGGACTGTGGGAGGAAACCGGAGTACCCGGAGCAAACATCATGCAAGCGCAGGGAGAACCTGCAAACTCTGCACAGAAACATCCCCGGGGATTGAACCTGGGATCTTTATGTTGTGAGGCCACCGTGCTATCAACTTCACCACTGCACCGCCCCAACATGCAGGTTTGTCACATTAAATTAGAAATTACTGAACGATAAAATTGCAGCCATGTGAAAGAAGACATCAGACACCACGGCAGATTGTTTTTATGGGAATTGGAAAAGGTAGTTGATCTTATTGACCATATTAAATAATTCATGTCCAATCAGTCTCACTTTCACATACTCCAGTACTGTTCTGCACTTTTCTCTAATATGGACACAGACAAGAAAACAACACTAAACACATGCCATTATAAACAATAATCAAAAGTTTGATATTAGGAATTAATGCTACTTCTCATTCTAATTCATCCTACTTAAAAAAAAAAACCCAACCATTATCCGTATTATATATATTCATTATATGATTCCAAATGAACCCTTGTTAATTTATTTTTTTTCATACCATAACTTGACTTCAATCCACTGTCTTTAATATCATCATCATATCAAACATTTCTACTTGCTTTTGTTCCACATACTACAATGCAAATTTAATTCCATTCTTCACAGACATCATCAATTTTCTGTACTACCGCTTTTCCGCTGGGGCCAAGGGCAGGCTGGTGATGAAGCGGGAGCTTGGTTAAGAAATAAATGTAGCCCACCACCTCTACATAAGCACCCTTCTGTTCTTGTGCTACATTTCATATCATAGTTGGTTTTCGGTGAGGATTGACAACCACTAATAAATGTAATTCCTTTTGTTAATTCGTCATTGGATGTGTAAAACGCTACCTTTCAGTCCAGTCAGCAAAGTTTTGTTTTAGTGCCAGTATCAGGGTACTGGCTTCACTGGAGGTAGTATACCATGGACCACTCTAGTCCATACCAGCCAAGTGCATTTTACTCCCAGTCATTCTATTCTGTGTACATGCCAAAGTCATTCTCTTTCACACAAACCGACTGCACCATTCTGCTGTGTTTTCCTCATGCAGTGCAGGCTTTTAATGAGAATCCCTGATTAAACTTTGACATTTTGATTGCTTTTCAGTTGTGATTGGTAAAATGTACTTATTCTAGCTGGCTGCTATAGCACAATGTCAACCCTAGCAACCAATCATCATCATCATCATCATAGCTCACCAGCGTGTTTAGAAACTGTAAACAAAGAAATTACTAAAAATATATTCTCTAAAACGAGCATTTGTTAAAAATGAATGCCTTCTGCCTGTTTAATGATGTGTTTCATTCTGCTAAACATCTCTTTGTATGTACACGTAAAGGTGTCAAAGCCTCTTAAATGGTTTATTTAGATCTTTTTTTTCTATTTCTGAAATAAAAAAGACAGAGAATGTTCTCTTACCCGGACATCAGTGGCGTCTCCATGGCGGATGTTGCTGCACCATGTGCTGTGTTCGCTGTGCTCGCTCTTGCTCTCGAAGTGGTGGATGACCTTAAGGACGCGGTCAGGAGCAGGGGCAGGACGCTCCGTTCCACCACTGAGCCGAGATTTTACCCCACCTCCTACGCCGTGGCTCAGACAGGGCTCCAGGTACGGTGTTGCCATGCCTTTTGTGTATGCTAAGTGTCTGTCATATTCTGTTTAGGAAGAAAAACGTAAATAACAACACAAAGGTTATTTCTTTACTTATTATTCCATACGTTTCCCTGCATTTTAATTTATATGCCTAAGCACCACCTACTTGGCTACTCCGGCTAACAAGAGTAAACGCAGCTTGGAAATCGAAATAGTTAACAAAACGGGAAATGTTTTAAGAGGGCGAGGTTTACTATATAATCCAAATAGAATAATTATGCTAAGAGAATATTAACTGAAAGTGAAGCTTTCAGCTTAAATCAACTAAAGATTTATGTAGGGAACACAAAAATAAAACGACTATATAGCTGTAGAATTCTATATAAATGAGAACATGACATACATTGTCTGACCATAGTGCAATTTATCCACAAGAAACAATTTTGTTCAATTTTGTCCATTTGTATTTAACTCTAGTTAAAGCACTAGAAATTGCAGAGTTGCTGCTTTCCTAGTTTCACATATGAGGAGTTTCCGGTGGGCGTATCATTGTATACATACTTATAAATTAGGCTGGAAGTAAATAATTTTCACTGTAGTTTACATACAGAGAATTCGGAATTACTGCTTCCTTCTGTACTACTCGCCTCGAGTACTCAATTTTATATATAATATCATCACAAGTAAGAAGGATTTACACAACAAACTTATGACTACAAAAATTAGAACTCAGTTCGAGGTAAATCAAAATGTTTTTTATACTGTGCTGAAGACCAAGACACAGTGAACATTTAGATCAGGTCTTGTTTTAGACTGAGGGATACTAATTACATTTTGTTCCCCTGATAATAGATGGAATGGTTTCCCATGAGAGAAAACACACACATACACACACACACGCACACACACACACACACAAATGAACATACACCCTGTCTATCTAGTGCTATTAGATGCATTTCCTCTGGAAATGAGCAAACAAACAAATTTGCTCAAAAACCCGCGCGCACGCACATGCACACGCACACACGCAATTTGATGGTTTAAATAGTTCAGGCCCTTGTGAGTCCCTTTTCATCAGGAAAACCTGGACTGAAGCCCTACAGGCACTACAGTGTCCTCATAACTCTTTTCGACTGAATCATATCCGACCCTGAACTCTGACCCAAACACATTAAGCTAGAGTATGTGAAGAAACAAACATTACTGTGTGGTATAGTATGTGTAAGCATCTTTACACAACTCTGCAGTGTGTTATGACAGCTTTGTTAAAGTTTTTAAGATAAATAGTTAAATCTATTTGATCAAATGTTTTAACACAATATAATTGTTTACATCATTAGTCACCAACCTTTTTATCACCACAGACCGGTATACACTTAAATATAGGTTGCGAGGTTAGGTTGTATGTGCATTGTTTATATTGTAAATATAATAATAAATGACAATCCACTATGTACTCGTACGTAACTTTATTAACAGCTTTTGTGTAACATTGCGCCAACAAATAGCATAACATTAGTATAACGTATAACAAACATAAATGAACTCTGACTCCTGATATTGTCTGTTAAAAGTTTTCTTTTCTTGAAAGTTGTAGATTCTTCTGTTTCTTTACTATTTCATTTAAAAAAAAAAAACAATAATAATTAATGATTTCTTGTGCGGCCCAGTACCATTTGATCCAGGGACCACTACCGGTTCATGTCCCGAGGGTTGGGGACCACTGGTTTACATCATTTACATTGCATATTATCTCTCATGTAGCACACTTACACATACCCCTAATAGTGATGATTAATGTATTACCCTTTAGGACCAAGGCCAACCTAAACTGCTATGGATATGCAAACAAAGCCATGTGTGAAAACAGGAGGATACGGGAATACTTTCCACATTCATGTCTAAACACACACAAACGTTACACAACCATGAGAACAGATTTAAACAATGGCGTTGGCTCCAACAATTTGGCAATAGTGTCACATGATTGAGCATCGAAATCTGAGTGTAGTAAATCACAAACAACAGGGTGTGTCAAAGACATTAAAGATCCTTGTAATGCATCAGATTTACTTTACGGTGTATCCACATAGCCTGGCTTCAGTTAAAACGACTATAATCTATAAAAGTCTGGCAGCCTGATGGTCCTGAAGAAAATCATGATGGAAAAAAAAGAACTGATTCTCAGCTTGTTTCCTCGAAGCTTTAATCATGGCAGATTTGTTTCTGCAGATGTTCTTGTGCACTTCATACTATGAATTATCTGCAAAATAGAACTCTGGGATATACCTTTGAAATATTCTTATTAAAGTGGATTCAATTGCATACATATTACTAAAACACAAAAGGTGGTTAATCATTACATGACAGACACTAAAGTCAAGCGCCATGTTCCGGGGCCCAGTGGTATCAGCTTGACTGTGCTATGGATTGAACCCAATATCTTCTGATCAGCATTTCATCATGTTAAATTACAAGAGTACCCACATTCCAATAATCAATATCATGATCAATTTTCAACAAAGCAATCTCTTCTACTAAATGGCAATAATTTGTGCCATTTAAATTTCTTTGTTCTCCAATTTGTAATAATATCCAGTTGTACATACTTCTTAATTCAATTCTCACCATTGTATTGAAACGAAACTGGAAGTTTTTCCCACCTTTGTTAATTTACATCTGCTTTAACAGCCGTCGCTGTGAGCATCTGTGAGCCATAAAAGAAAACCACAGACCACCAATTTCAGGTGTAACACACATCCTGGTGCATAAGATGTAAAAACAATCTCACCTTCTACATCTATTACATCAGCATCAGGAAAACCTGTTGAATGTTGAGTACATGCATCTCTTGCTACTCTTTTCACACAGATGTATGCGTTAAGAAAACTTCTGTCTTTAGTCGTTTGAATCTTGGACAGAATTGTTGGTGATGGATTAAATATGATTAGTGAGTCAACTGAGCATTTTTGTACAAATTTGCTGTGTAATTATAACAGATCTGATTCACTGATAAGTGAACAAATTGTTTTGCCTTTTAGTGTGTCATCACTGGGAACGAGGAAAATAATAAATATATAATATTTTTAATAAATATATTTTTTAAAATATTAGAATTCTAGATCATTATTATTATAATTGTACTATGGCAAAAATAAAAATAATTATGCTAAAATCAACAATAAAATAATGTAAAATAAACATTTCTATGCAATAATCACAATTCTATGCTGGTAAATAATAATAGTACGTTTGTACATTGTTGAGTACATTAGTACCCTGTATAGTATAGTATAGTATAGTGTAGTGTAGTGTAGTATAGTATATAAAACAGAATTCCAGAAATTTCCAGTCTCCAATAGAAAATTATACTAAATTTTAGCACAAAGCCAATTTTACACAAAATCCCATTGGGTTTGAGTATTAAAGATAAAGTATAATGAAAAGCGAGACGAAAGAGTTATTAATATCCCAGACGCTCACAGAGTGAGACGGGAAGCTAAACAATGAAGGCTGCCAGTGTGTGGTAACATTAGCACTAATGGAAGATTGAACAGAGACAGGAATATGGTGACAGGAGGAAGCTTTAGTGACTGTGATCTGAGAGAAGTTGGCGAGGTCCTGTACGCAGCTAAAAGGTTTTACTGATCTCTTAGGCAGAGGAAGCAAACAGGAAGAGCGAAGAGCGGAAAAGTCTTGACAGATGAAGTGTCCTTTATTATTAGCGAAATCATCCGGCTTGAGGCTTTGTGCTTTATACCAATCATCTGCTTGAATGTTTAGAAGAAGTTTGGCTGGTTTGTCTTTCGTCACACATTTTGTATGCATCAAGGAAGCTGTTCATTTTTCAAAATCCTATAATAATATAATACATATATTTTGAAAAATGATCAGAAATTATAGTTTCTCTATTTATCTCAACACACATGATGTAACAAGAGTCGAAGCACGCACACACGCACGCACACGCACACACCACTAAAATGTACAATTCTCTCAATAGTACAGACCAGAAGGGCAGTTAAAAACATATACACAGACAATCAGACAGAAAGAAAATCAGTACTGATGCAACACATGAGTTAATATTGGAACGAAACAAACAAACACCAATGAAATAAAGCCGCTTTAGTGGATTCGCAGTTTGACCAGTTGGCACTATACAAATAAAAATGAATTCTCATGATTATTTGTATAAAAGCGTTGACAATAATGAAAACTCTATTAAAGAAACACTTAAAGAAATCAATCAGAAAAGAGACAGTGGAAGCTCACTTAAAGTGTTTGATTACTAATCCGAAGATTCTCGGTTTCATTCCCAGCATAGTCCCTCCAGTGAGTCTAGGTGTGCTGCCCCGGTGACCCAGTCCTGGTTAAACGGTCAGAAAATGATGACGATTCCCATCATAATCAATTTGCTACTACTGGGCCCCTAAGCAAGGCCCTTAACACTGTTCAGATGGATTGTAATAAATAAATAATCTGCACACCTTGTACCATGTCAAAAGTTACTTTTTATAATTTACCAGACTATACATAAATATGTTCACAAGTTTAACCGAGTCTGTAATCTGCTGAACATTTTATTTTCAATTGTTTGACATTAGGACTGACAGGAATGTCAATACATCATTAAATAATATGTTTTTTTAGTTTATTTGTTTCAACTCTATGTTTCATGCTAAATATAATCAGAATGGTGGTGCTGCAATTGAACCCTGATATGAAAATGAGCAGTCCATTACCAAAGCCCTGCTTTAACACCTGATGAGTCAAATTGAGGTGTAAATAACAAATTTGACTAAAACTATGTAAAGAGTTCATCCGGACAGTAATGTTATTTATTTTTCCATTAGACCTTAATTAATTCCTAGATTCCCTTTTGGGCAATCAGGCTTTTCCTCAACATAGCAGAAGTTTTTAAAATGTCTCACACACATGCACCCCAGGCCAGAGCAATCACGGAAAACAAAAGACAGCACACATGAAAATACCCAATGGCTGAGGGGCTGATTTCTATCTGAACTAACTCTTTACCTAATCACCAGGTTAACTATGATCCAGGAGGGTTTCTCTTTTTTTTTACATACTTTGAATGTAATAAAGGAAAATGCAGTAACACAGCTTAGGGCATACACATACATATATATATATATATATATACACATACATACATACATACATAC